>CM039120.1:13896333-13919913 GCA_022036555.1 Microstegium vimineum
GGGGGGGGTGAATAGCCTAATTAAATTTTCTACAACAACACTTAAACAAACTTGTTAGAATAAAACACGACTTTAAGAAAGTTTGTTCTAGCTCTAAGGTTAGGCAAGCCACCTACCAATTCTAGTTACTAGCAAGATATATTCTATGTCACACACAAGAGCTAGATAACTAATGAAACTATGCTAAGCTACACAAGCTAAGCTAGAGGCTCTACTTTGCAAGAATGTAAAGAATGTAATGCAAAGCTAGAGATATAATGGTTATACCAACGTGAAGAGATAAGCCAATAGATAACCAATCAATCACAAGATGAATCCTCGATAGAGAGACAATGAGACACAATATTTTCTACCGAGGTTCACTTGTTTGCCAACAAGCTAGTCCTCGTTGTAGCGATACACCCACTTGGAGGTTCACGCGCTAATTGGCAATCCAAGCCAAACCCGTTCAAGGGTGCCGCACAACCAACACAAGATGGGGATCCCGAAGCTACACGGAATCCACTCGAGATACCTTTCACGAATCTCCCGCGGGGTAGGTTCAAGAACCCCTCACAATCCACCGATCGGAGCCGGAGACAATCACCTTCCTCCGCTCAACGATCCTCGTCGCACCAAGCCGTCTAGGAGATGGCAATCTCCAAGAATAACAAGAGCTCCGCGATGACAACGATCACCAAGTGCCACTAGTATGCAATCAAAGAGCAATGCACTTGGATTCACTGAATCTCTCTAGAATATGTCAAATATGTTTAGAGGATGAGTGGTGGGATTTTCACAAATGAACACAAGAGTGTGAGTGATGAGAATGTGCAAGAAGTTGTCCAAAGGGCCAACCATATTGCTATATATAGCCCTCACTCACAACTAGCCGTTTTGCCCCCAAAACTGCCTCTCTGTGCACCCTCCAGACACACTTTTCACAGGGGGTCTGGACCATCAACAGCGTCCGGACCCCTTCACCACCGAGCCCCAACAGCTCTGAGCCAGACTCCGGTCGCAGGCTTCGGTCGCACGCAGCGCGCCAACCGGACCATCAGCCACGCGTCCGGTCGCCCTCTGATTCGAACTGCTTTCTTCTCGCGCTCACCGCAGCGCACCACAGAGCGCCACGTGGATCCGGACACACGCAATAGTGCGGGTCCGGACCAACACCTCCCGAGTCCGGAAATATTTCCAGAGAACCCGAGAGCAAGCCTCAGCTCCTCAGCACCTCCGGACGCAAGTCCGGTTCAAGGTCCGGACCATCATCCTGCGTCTGGATCCCTTTTCCAGAGAGCAATAGAGAGCTCCAAACCCCGGACCCTGCGTCCGAAGCTGAGCGTCCGGACCGCAAACAGCGTCCGGACTTCTCTCTCAGCCGAGCCGACCTAGGGTGTGCCTCCGGACCCATCGCCGATGGTCCGGACGACACCAAACCCTAGCGTCCGGACCTCTGTCCGAAGCTCTTTGATCTGCCCAAACACTTCCTCCAACTTCTCCAAGCTTCCAAGAGCTAACACTAAGAGATTCCTCCACTTCTGCACGTGTGTTAGCTTTTAGTTCACAATTATCTTGGATTTAGTTGGTTGTTTCCACTAGTTCAATTGATTTTAATGCAATGCTTATGAACCTAGTGGCACATGATAACCGTAATCATACTTAATAGCTCCCTCCTTGATAGTACGGCTATCTATCCTAAATGTGATCACATCCTCTATGATGTCTTGATCACCAAACCGAAAATGGTTCCTAGCAATCACCTTTGCCTTCACACCATTTTCCTTTCCACCACCATGCTAGAGCTTGTGCCATCCACACTTGATTCCCCTTGCTCCATCACATGGTATGTACCAACCTATCTCATGATTCACACTTAGAGATCCAAGGTTATTACTTAGGTGGGTTTCATCAATTACTCAAAACCAAAACACATGGGTACTCTCAATCTCCCCCTTTTTGGTAATTGATGACAACCCTTCCATAAAGATATGAAATATAATCATTTTTGAACTTGAGTTGCTTGTCCAAGCATTTTAATCAAAGATTAAAGATTTGGAAAAGTTACACAAATTCGGTTTGGTAGTTATTAGCCCCCCTACATATGTGCCTCATGAGTTTGGTTCAAGTTTTGCACATATGTACAGATAGGCATTGTGGGAGAAGAAATAGCTACCAAATGATGCTAAGGTGTAAGAGTAGACCTTTGAAGCGTGATACCATCGGAGTGCGGAATTTAGAATCACCCTTAGCACCATGATTAGCTAGACACCACTTGTAACAACAACTAGATAATCTTGTGAGATCAACATTAATAGCAAGGTTTCTAGAGATTACTTGAAACTACAAGGGTCAAAGCTAATCAACCTAAGCATGCTAGTTGATCAATCATCATTCAATTTGTATCACTAGCAAGCACCACACAAGCATGTATTTTGAATTTGAAGTACTTGTTCAACAATACATATGAGGATGCAAACATTCAAATGCAACAATAGTGTTCATGAGCTTGCTCCCCCTATTTGTATGTTCTCTTTTCAAAATTGATTTTTCATTTTCTCCTCTTATCATGTTTCTCCCATTTTATATCTTTTCAAAATATCCCCCTTGATCTTTTATCACAAACTTCTCCCCTTGAAATCTAACTTCTCCCCCTTTGTCATCAATTGACACAAAAAGGTGGGATCAATTATAGATATTCAAGTTTTAGTTCCCCCTTAGTGTGAGATAGGGTGAAAGATTGTTTTCAACTTTGGCTTGATCTAAGCTACTTGCCCAAGATATTTAATTCGGTTTAAACCACAGACAAGCTTCTTTACACATGCTAAGATGGTTGCCTATGTTGAATTAAACACTTTGAGTTCATAGACATAGAGCAAACACTAGGATTGCAAGCACATCAACATGTCCTATGCCACCACTAGATCATATCAACTCATAGAAACTATAGTGGCACCATATAAGCATCAAAGACATTTTAGTTTTCATGAATGAGCCTATAAGCATGAGTTATGTCTAAATGCTCTACACAAGTCCTAACAAGGTATGCATGAATGCTCTTAAATCAACTTTTACCTTGCATTGTCGGAGTAGAGGAATGTCATATAAGTGGGGGTGCATCAACTCATGTTGGAGAAGTCAAGTATATTCAACTCATTCCTTAGCTTGCAAAACCTTTTCTCATCTAGTGGCTTGGTAAAGATATCGGCCAATTGATCTTCGGTGCCAACACTAGTGATAGAAATGTCCCCTTTCAATTGATGATCTCTAATGAAGTGATGGCGGACATCAATATGCTTTGTTCTTGAGTGTTGAACCGGATTGTTGGTGAGCTTGATTGCACTTTCATTGTCACATAGCAAAGGCACTTGCTTGAATTTGACTCCAAAGTCGTTCAAAGTAGCTCTCATCCAAAGTATTTGTGCACAACAACTCCCCGCACTAATATACTCGGCTTCGGCAGTAGAGAGTGCCACACTATTTTGCTTCTTGATGACCATGAGATTAGTGATCTTCCAAGCAATTGACAAGTGCCCAATGTGCTCTTTCTTTCTATCTTGCAACCTGCATAATCCGAGTCGGAGTATCCAAGTAACTCAAAGTTTGATCCTTTAGGATACCACAACCCAACATTTGGTGTATGCTTCAAATATCTCAATATCCTCTTTGTGGCTTTCAAATGACTCTCCCTGGGAGATGCTTGAAACCTTGCACACATACATACACTAAACATGACATTTGGTCTTGATGCGGTCACAGAGCAAGCTACCAATCATTGATCTATATAGCTTTTGATCTACCATGTTGCCACTAGCATCACCATCCAAATTTCCATTTGTTCCCATTGGTGTACTAATTGACTTTGCTTCATCTAGATTGAACTTCTTGAGCATGTCCTTGACGTACTTGCCTTGACTAACAAAAGTCCCATTCTTCATTTTCTTGACTTGAAGACCAAGGAAGTAACTAAGCTCTCCAAGCATAGACATCTCAAACGCATTAGCCATCATATTTCCAAACTCTTCACAAAACTCTTGATTGGTTGACCCAAAGATAATGTCATCCACATAGATTTGCAACACAAACAAGTCCTTCCCAATCTTGTTTGTGAATATGGTAGTGTCAACCTTGCCCATAATGAATCCCTTAGAGAGGAGGAAATCCCTCAACCTCTCATACCATGCTCTTGGAGCTTGCTTCAAGCCATATAATGCTTTCCTTAGCTTGTACAGATGGTTGGGTTTCTTGCCATCTTCAAAACCGTGTGGCTGCTCAAAAAATACCAATTCATTAATGTACCCATTGAGAAATGCACTCTTCACATCCATTTGATAGATCTTGATGTTGTGAGCACAAGCATAAGCCAATAGAATCCTTATTGCTTCTAGCCTTGCCACCACTGCATATGTTTCTCCAAAGTCAAGACCCTCTACTTGAGTGTAACCTTGTGCAACTAGTCTTGCTTTGTTTCTCACCACTATTCCATCTTGATCTTGCTTGTTGCGAAAGACCCATCTAGTGCCAATGACATTGTGGTTCTTTGGTCTCTCAACTAGCTCCAAAACTTGATTTCTTGTGAAGTTGTTGAGTTCTTCATGCATAGCATTCACCCAATCAACATATTGCAAAGCCTCTTCTATCTTGGTTGGCTCAATAGATGATACAAAAGAATAGTGTTCACAAAATGAAGCCAATCTTGATCTTGTTTGTACACCACTAGCGATATCTCCAATAATATGATCTATAGGATGATCTCTTGCAATAGATGTAGGTTGGAGTATTGGAAGTTGATTGCTTGTACTTGGTTGATCATTGGGTAGAGTAGATGAACTAGCTTCTTGATCTTGAGTTGGAGAGGATGAACTAGCTTGATTTTCATTGAGTTGCACATTGGATGAAGGATTCACTTGATCTTCAATATCTTGCTCATCATCCACTTGCTTTGGCCGAATGTCCCCAATATCCATGTTCTTCATTGCATTGGCCAATGGTTCACCTATCACATCATCATGGTTGTCATTCTCATCTTGAGATCCATTGGTTTCATCAAACTCCACATCATGTACCTCCTCAACTATGCCATGAGTAAGATTCCATACTCTATAAGCTTTGCTTGTAGTTGAGTAGCCAAGTAGGAAACCTTCATCACATTTCTTCTCAAATTTGCTCAATCTTGCACCTTTCTTCAAGATATAGCATTTGCATCCAAATACTCTAAAGTATGCAATGTTTGACTTTCTTCCATTCAATAGCTCATAAGGTGTCTTCTCAAGCATCTTGTGGCAATAGAGTCAGTTGCTATAGTAGCAAGTCGTGTTGATAGCTTCGGCCCAAAAAGAATCACTCACATTGTATTCACTAAGCATAGATCTTGCCATATCAATGAGTGTACTATTTTTCCTCTCAACAAGACCATTTGATTGAGGTGTGTACTTGGCCAAGAATTGATGTTTGATTCCATATTCATCACAAAGCTCATCAACTCTTGTATTCTTGAATTCACTGCCATTGTCACTTCTTACTCTCTTGATAGTTGTTTCAAATTCGTTTTGGCATCTCTTGACAAAGATCTTGAATGTATCAAATGTTTCACTCTTGTCACTCAAGAAGAATACCCATGTATATCTAGTGAAATCATCAACTATCACAAAGCCATACTTATTTCCACCAATACTAGTGTAGGCGGTTGGTCCAAACAAGTCCATGTGCAAGAGCTCAAATGGTTTGCAAGTACTCATCATGCTCTTACTAGGGTGAGTATTTCCAACTTGTTTGCCGGCTTGACAAGAGCTACATAGCTTATCTTTCTCAAAGACCACATCTTTCAAGCCTCTAACTAGATCATGCTTGACTAGCTTATTCAATTGCCTCATTCCAACATGACCAAGCCTTCTATGCCATAACCAACCCATGCTAGATTTGGATAGCAAGAAGTTGACAATTGAGTTTCTTTGGCATTGAAATCAACTAAGTATAGATTCTCATATCTAAATCCTTTGAATATCAAGTTAGAGCCATCTACACTTATGATCTCTACATCATCAACTCCAAAGATGTACTTAAAACCTAGATCACAAAGTTGAGCTACAGATAGCAAGTTGAAGTTCAAACTCTCTACTAGCAACACATTGGATATGCCCATGTCATTTGATATAGCAATCTTACCAAGCCCTTTGACTTTCCCTTTGCCATTATCACCAAATGTGATAGATTCAATCCCATTGCAATCATTTTGCTTGATAGAGTTGAACATTCTTGAATCTCCGGTCATATGTTGAGTGCACCCACTATCAAGCACCCAATGCCTCCCTCCAGCTTTATAATTGACCTACAAAAAGATTCAATTATTCTTAGGTACCCATTGTTGTTTGGGTCTTCCAAAGTTAGTGACTAAGGACTTAGGTACCCAAATATCTTTCTTCTTTGAGCTCTCATTGGGAGTACCCATGTACATAGAAATCACACCTTTCTTGATCTTGGTAAGCACATAACTAGAATCAAAGCGAATATATGCACTTGTAAATTTTATCTTGCTTTGGTTTAGTTTTCAATATTGCTCATCATGCCCTACTTGCTTGCAACTAGAGCAAAACCGACCATTGCTCTTCACAAAGCAAGGCTTTGGAGTTGCAAAGGCTGCCTTGCCTCTCTTGGGGGTATAGCCAAGTCCCTCTTTGCAAAGAGAGAACCTTTGACTACCCAAGCACTTAAGCAAGCGGGCGTCTCCACCATAGGCATTGCCTAATGCTAGAGTGAGCTTACCAACCTCCTTCTAAAGGTTCTCATTCTCAATCGTTAGTGAAGCATCACAAGTGATAACATCACTAGTAGAAGAGGTAGAATTAGATGTGCTACAAGAAGGGTGCGAACACATGGTGGATAAGTACCCATGTATGTTCAGCTTTATGATGAGTGGTCGTCCAACACATGAGCGTTTCAATTTGAGTGGCTTAACCTAACCCCTTGCGAAAGCAAGTCTGTGCATGTCTATCGGCTTGTGGTGTGCAGGTGCTATGCCTAGTGACAGTGGTCAATGGCGTGGAGAAGGTCGAGTAGAGGCTTGCCGTGTCAATGGACTGAGAGTGGTGAAGGGCGGAAGCGGGGCTCGGACTGGGGGACCATGGGCGCCGACGGACTAGCTGTGGTGGCTAGTACTTGACACCGGCGAGTGCGAGAAGACATGGAGGTAGACCGAGTCAAGATGGTGGACGCGCGAGTCGAGCGGAGGCTCAGGGGACTCGGAGTCTGACCGGGCGAGGACAAGGTGGCTCGAGTCGAGCGGTTTTGGTGGTTTGGGCCTCAAAACCATCCGAGGTCGATTTCTGAGTTTGGGCTACAAAACTCGGGGTTCGGTAGTTAAGCCCAAAGCTAACGGTGGCGGGTTTCCTGGGTTTGGGCATCAAAACCTAGGCGGAGCTTTTGAGGAAGTAGGGATGGCACGTGGCGGAATCCTGGAGGTTGCGTCGAGGCGATGGCAACTCCTGGCAGGAAGCGGGGCCGTCCATTCAAATCAAGGAAGATATTTTCCAGAGCTTGGACTGCAATGCTTAGGCTAGGTAGTTCACTCATGTATCTAGGGGGGATCTTTGGAAAATAGCCAAAGCCCTGTTAAATAGGGGATGAAGGGGTATCCTCATCCTATCTCTTGCATTACTCTCTCTCCCACCTATTCCTAGGTTTTCCCTTCCCTAGCTTCTTCTTGCTTGAGATCCACCGTGTCACCGGTGGAAGAACTTGTGATTGTTTCGAGGAATCAGAGGCCGTAACCTCCGTAAGCCATGGTGGCTTCGCTTTCGTGATCGTGTCCCCGTTTTTCTTGTGTTCTTTCCGTTTTGCATTTGCTCTCTCTTTTTCCCGAGATGTTTTCTCTTTGTTCAGAGTAGCTTTGCAAAATCCGTTTGAACCAAGTTGTGCGTACTTGTGAGGAGCATCTTTGCACCGAAGGATTTCTCCTCAAACCTCATGAGCGCGTAGATCGGGCGATTTCTTTGTGGCGTTCTTCGTTCTCCTCCTTCTCCCCCAAATCCGAGTGTTCCCATTTATCATCTCCAAATTGAGCGATGATTTCTTTAGGATAGCTCCCCAACTGTACAAGGATGATGCCTACAAAGTTTGGTTGCAGTTGGAGTTCATTTGGTTGAATTTTGGGAAGATTTGGCGGAGAGAATTTGCTTTTCGCGGGTTTTCTCTACAGTGTTCGTGAGCTCCGGACCACCCTCCGGACCACCTTAGACAAGGCTCCAGACCATAGGCGATTGGTCTGGTGGTCGGGCCGAAAGTGTCCAGAGCAGCCCCTAGCTCCGGACCACCGTCCGGACTAGTCCTGTGGTACCGTCGGACCACTAGTCCGGAGGTCCAGAGCTCACTGTGTTGCTGATTTTGTGAAGAAACAGCGTCGGACCACCCTCCGGACCACCCTCCGTACCATAGCACCGGACCATAGCGAGTGGTCCGGTGGTACAGCCGAGAAACTACAGCAACGCACCTAGCTCCGGACCTCACCTTCGGACCTCACCACCGGACCAAGGCGAGTGGTCCTGTGGTCACTCTTGATCGCTGTTTTGGCCGTTTCTCTCTCGTCCGGACTCCGAATCAAGTTCCGTTTGTTGCGTTGGATTCGTATTCACGTAAGGAACCTGATTAGGTACTTTTGAGACCAGTTCTCATAAGTAGTTTTGGGTGTGCTCTTGCCTCTTCTCTCTAGAGGTTGAGAGTACCGCTCTCGGTGTATCGGTTTTAAGTTCGTGGTTTTGATTGTTCTCCATCTTCTCCAACCGCTCCGCTGCACCTTTAGGGGTCTTCCTAAGGTGTCCACCTACTTGTTAGGTCGTGTGCGAGTCGGTTCTTCCGAGGTCAAGTTTTGGGTGTGATTTTGGGACAAGGGCCAAGTCTTTGAGTTGAATTTTATTTGGCTCCCATTTACCCCCCCCCCTCTGGTCGCCGTTCTCGGTCCTTCAATTGGTATCAGAGCCGGTTAAGGACCAATCCACCTTACACGGTTCTTGATCCGCGAAGGTGACATGGAGCGAGGTGTTGGCAAACCTCCGTTCTTCGATGGAACAAACTTCGCCTATTGGATGGTGCGCATGTCTGCTTACCTCCAAGGGCTTGATACGAAGTACTAGGAGATTTGTGAGAGTGCTGACTACGTGGTTCTTGGCGCTCGGATTAATGAGCTACAAATCACGCAACATGCGTCAAACACAAGAGCCCGTAACATCCTCTTCTCGAGTTTGTCTCTTCCTGAGTTTGAGAGAGTTTCGAGTCTCACTACGGCACGGGATATCTGGAAAACACTTGTGCGATATCATGAGGGTAACACTCAGATCAAGTCCAGACTCTTCGACACGTACCGTAGAGAGTACGAGAACTTTTCTCAGTTGGCCGGCGAATCTATTGACGGGATGTTCACTCGCTTCCAATCTATCGTCAACAAGATGCGTGCTAATCGAGCCAACTTGCCTTATGATGATCATCAGATGGCTATCAAGCTTTTACATGCTCTTGATCGAAAGGTGTGGGAGATGAAGGTGGCTGCCATTCAGGAGTAACCGGGCTATGATGCCCTGACCGTGGATGAGCTGTTCAGCAAGCTCAAGTCCTTGGAGATTGAC
This sequence comes from Microstegium vimineum, assembly GCA_022036555.1. Taxonomy (NCBI): domain Eukaryota; kingdom Viridiplantae; phylum Streptophyta; class Magnoliopsida; order Poales; family Poaceae; genus Microstegium; species Microstegium vimineum. The sequence continues at coordinate 13,905,927 of CM039120.1, forward strand.
TACCAGACTCGGGCCAAGTTTGAAAACCCTGTCGAAACCATCTATGGCGTTGGTTTGTGGCCCCGGTGGTATGTCTTCTTCCTCCTCTGACCCTTCACACTCTTTGTTCGCTTTGTCTTTGATTTCCGTGACAGAGGATCATGTGGAGGCTCTTGGAGATGATGAGCTGGCTTTGGTCATCACCAAGTTCTCACAGTTTCACAACAACCGTTTGAACCGTCGGCGTGGTGGCTCAGCCAAGGGGTGCTACCGTTGCGGTGATGAGGATCACTTCATCGCAAACTGCCCCAAGAAAGCTGTGGGCGACTTCACCAAGTGCAAGGACAAGCGCGAACACCACTTCGAGGACAAGCACAAGCCCAAGGGTGGCTACCACCGAAGGTTCTCCAAGAAGGTGATCGACAAGGTGAAGGCCAAGCACCGAGCCTTCCTCGCCTCCCTCAGCGACATCGATGCCTCCTCCGACGGAGGTGCTTCTTCGAGCGATGATGAGTCCAAGGGAAAGGTTGAGGACAAGCTCAACGGCCTATGCTTCTATGCCGACGCCAAGCACGGTGGCTTTTGCACCATGGCGATTGAAAAAGGTAAGGTCGGGAAGCGCAAGGATGGCCCCGACTACGACTACGACTCTGACACACCTGAGGTACCACCCACCATCGCATCCCTCTCTCTCGAGATTGAGTCCTTGAACGACACCTTGATGAGTCAGGATGCTTTGCTCAGGCGTGCCGCGTGCGAGAGGAACGATTTCAAGGCTAAGTATCTTAGCATGCTGCATGAGCTAGAGTTTGCTAAGGCGTCAGTGGTGGTTACCGAGGAGGTAGAGTGTGATGCTTGTGCCATCCACATGTCTAGTCTTGTCACTCTCCAGGACAAGTATGGCACTCTACTTGAGGAGGTAAGTGAGCTGAAGAATAGGCCTAGCTTACTTGGTGCGTGCAAGTCTTGCTTAGGCTTGCATTCTGAGCTGGCACAAAGAGATGCTAGGATTGTTGTGCTAGAGAAGGTCAGCTCAGATAGCACTAGAGAGTCGGAACGCTTTGAGGCTTTTGAGCTTGAGATCGCATCGTGCAGACACGACAAGATGCATACCGAGGAAGAAAACACATACCTTCGGTCCATCTTGAGCTGGGTGTCTTGCCGAGAGCCACAATTGGGGATGATGCTCAGCCAATATAAAAGGGCTGGCAGCACGGGAGTAGACTTTGCTATAGGTGGGAAGGACGATAGCATGTTCGGTAAGATCGGTGAGTGCAGTGGTTTGAGCGAGAATGAGAAACCCACCACAACTCCCAAGCTTACCAAGATCACTCCACCTAAGCCTACCGACCCCTTTGAGTTTCCTGTGAGAGATGGTGTGTTTGAAGAGCCACCCAAAACCACTCCACAGAAGCAAGTGTGGATTGCAAAACCGAACCATCTTCGTAACTCACTTGACACACTGCCAGACATCTCTAGTGATCCCCTTCCTAAGAAAGCTAGAGCCACCCAACCCAACAAGAGAGTGCCTACCAAGAGTGTGGTGAGGTACCATTGTGAGTATTGTGAGCGGGATGGACACTTGGCTGAGTTTTGCTTTAGGAGGAAGAGAGATGATCGGAGGCAGGTTGAGTTGAACAACTAGGACATGTACCACCCACGAGTTGGGGTGCGTGAACCGGAAGTTCGGAGGTGCACTACTAGGCCTAGAGGTACAATGCCTCAAAGTGCTAGGCCTCAGGAGGCGAGACCACATGGTGGTCGTGCCCGGCGGGGTACCGGTCGTGACCCATACGACTATGGGCCTCGTGGCGGTGGCTTTACTCCACCCTTCTTTAGCGGACCACGTTTTCCCCATCGTGGTGATCGCTATCCTCCCATGGGACAGGAGATGTTTGGTTTTTCTCCTAACCCATTCTTTGGGCAAGTGGGACAACACTGGTATCCTTAACAGTTTACTAACCCCAGTGTTGGTCCGTTTTCTCACCCTATGTCTTTTTATTGATGTAGGAAGGAGGACTGGAGGAGACTTGGCTTGTGGATTCCGGATGCTCACGCCATATGACCGGAAGTGCCAAGTGGTTCTCCAGCCTCGACCCCGTGCACCACACCGAGTATATCACATTCGTGGATAAGAGTAAAGGTAAGGTTGTCTCCCGAGGGTCGATTCGAGTGAACTCTTCTTTTGTCCTCAAGGATGTTGCTTTGGTTGCGAATTTGCATTTTAACCTTCTTTCGGTTTCGCAACTCCTTGATGACGGTTTTGAAGTGAGTTTCAAGCCTAATCTCTCTCGGATTTTGGACTCTCGTGGTGAGCTTGTTTGCCGGATTTTACCCTTCGGGAAGGTTTTTTGTGCGGATTTTTCTATCTCTTCTGGACCTTCTCGTTGTCTTCTTGCCGGTTCTTCTTCTGAGCTTTGGAAGTGGCATAAGAGATTGGGACATTTGGGTTTTGACTTGCTTGCAAGGCTTAGCTCAATGGACCTTATCCAAGGATTGCCAAAGCTAAAGTTCGAGAAGGATTTGGTTTTCCATCCTTGCAGACATGGCAAGATGGTTGCTGCTTCCCATCCTCCTGTGACTGAGATCATGACGAGTCGACCCAGCGAGCTCTTACACATGGACACAGTTGGTCCAGCTCGGGTCAGGTCGGAAGGAGGGAAGTGGTATGTGGTTGTAGTCGTTGATGACTACTCGAGATACTCTTGGGTGTTCTTTTTGGAGAGTAAGGATGAGGCTTTTCCACTTGTTCGAGATCTGATTTTGAGATTGCAAAATGAGCTACCTAAGAATGCCATGAGAGCTATCCGCAGTGACAATGGCACATAATTCAAGAATGCTCAATTTGCAACTCTTTGCTCTTCTTTGGGTCTCGATCACCAGTTTTCCTCACCTCACACTCCCCAGCAGAACGGTGTTGTTGAGCGCAAGAATCGGACCCTTGTTGAGATGGCCAGGACAATGCTCGATGAGCATAGGACTCCTAGGCGGTATTGGACCGAAGCACTCAGTTCTGCTTGCTATGTTTCCAATCGCATTTTCCTCCGAGCTTTCAAGAAGAAGACTTCTTATGAGCTGCGATTTGGAGACCACCCAAGGTAAGTCACCTACGGGTGTTTGGGTGCAGGTGCTTCATCCTCAAAAAGGGCGGTAAGTTGGATAAATTTGAATCACGGTCTTCTGACGGTATCTTTCTTGGTTATTCTACTCACTCTCGTGCTTATCGTGCACTTAACCTTGAGACTAACCGAGTGATGGAGACTTGTGAGGTTACCTTCGATGAGACTATGCCCTGTGTTTCCACTGCTTTTGAGCTTGCAGGTGATGATGAGGTGAATACTAGCATCTTTGTGGAGGAGGAGCAAGATGATGCCGATTGGGGGAATACTAGCATCTTTGTGGAGGAGGAGCAAGATGATGCCGATTGGGGTGATCCCGAGCCAACTCCACTGGCTGCCCCCGTCGACCCTGTGACGTCCACTTCGGCTCACGGTCCCGATCCGACTACTTCCTCTACATGGGGGCCGATCGAGCAGCTTCCTCAGTCGGTGCCCGTTGCACGTGAGGGAGCTCCAGCTGCTGTCGAGGGGGAGGCCACTTCGTCCAGGCAGGCTCCTCGCCACATCCAGCGGCAGCACCCGCAGGAGAACATCATCGGCGACATCGACCGTCGAGTCACGCGGTCTAGGTCCTATCTCTATCACTTTGCTCATTCAGCTTTCGTCGCGTCTTTTGAGCCCCGAGATGTTGGACACGCTTTGATGGATCCGGATTGGGTTAATGCCATGCATGAGGAGTTAGAAAACTTTGAGCGAAACCGCGTTTGGGTCTTAATTCCGCCACCACCTAGTTGCTACCCCATAGGTACCAAATGGGTTTTAAAAAATAAACAAAGTGAGGATGGGGTGGTAGTGCGCAACAAGGCTAGGTTGGTAGCTCAAGGCTTTTGTCAAAAGGAGGGAATAGACTATGAGGAAACCTTTGCTCCCGTAGCCCGTTTAGAAGTAATTAGAATCCTTCTAGCTTTTGCAACTTCTAAGGGTTTTAAACTTTTTCAAATGGATGTTAAAAGTGCTTTCTTAAACGGCTACATAGAGGAGGAAGTTTATGTTAAACAACCTCCTGGTTTCAAAAATCCCAAGCTTCCAAAACATGTTTTTAAACTTCACAAAGCTTTGTATGGTTTGAAACAAGCACCTAGAGCATGGTATGATAGGCTAAAAACCTTTTTAGTCTATAAGGGTTTTAAAATGGGATCGGTCGATAAGACGTTGTTTCTCCTCAAGCAAGGCAAAGACACTCTCCTTGTCCAAATATACGTGGATGATGTAATCTTTGGTGGTTCTTCTCATGCTCTTGTTGCCAAGTTTGCAGATATTATGAGCAGGGAATTTGAGATGAGTATGATGGGAGAGTTGACCTTCTTTCTCGGGTTGCAAATCAAGCAAACCCGGGAAGGGACATTTGTGCACCAAGGCAAGTACACGAAGGATATCTTGAAGAAGTTTGACATGGGTGAGGCAAAGCCCCTCTCAACGCCCATGTCGACTATGACTGCCTTGGACGCGGATGAGGAAGGAGAGGCGGTGGATCAGACGGAGTACTGAAGCATGATCGAGTCGCTTCTGTACTTGATAGCGACTCGGCCGGGCATTTAGTTCGACGTCTGCTTGTGTGCACGCTTTCAGGCGTCCCCACGGACTTCGCACAAGTAGGCGGTGAAACGCATCATGAGGTACGTGCGCTTCACTCCCGAATTTGGACTTTGGTTTTCCACCTCTTCTTCTCTTGAGCTTTGTGGTTATTCTGACGCCGACTTTGCCGGTTGCCGACTTGATCAGAAGTCCACTTCTGGGACTTGCCAGTTTCTCGGGTATTCTTTGGTTTCTTGGTCCTCTCGCAAACAGTCTAGCGTGGCACAGTCGACGTGCGAAGATGAGTACGTTGCCGCGGCTAGTTGTTGTTTGCAGTTGATTTGGATGATTGCCACTTTGAGAGATTTCGGTCTTGAGCTTACTAAGGTGCCTCTGCTGTGTGATAGCACGAGTGCAATTAGTGTGGCCAAAAATCCCGTGCTTCATTCAAAGACCAAGCACATTGAGGTCCGCTTTCATTTCTTGCGAGATCATTACGAGAAGGGCGACATTGACCTCTGGCATGTCGAGACCCAAAACCAGCTTGCGGATATTCTCACTAAGCCTTTGGATCAAGCTGCATTTTCTCGCCTTCGGGGCGATTTGGGTGTTTGCTTTCCTTTTTAGAGGAGAAAAGTTTTGTGTATCATAGTTCTTTTTGGTTCTTTTTGTCTTTTCTTTGTCTTTCTTCTCAATTGGTGTCTTGTTAGTGTTTAGTTGGTGTCAATGCATTTTGCATCTCATTTGCATTTGTGATAGTTCATTTTAAGCTTCATACTTATATCCAATATAATGAATGTATGCTCTGTTTGAGGTGCTTTATGTGTCTATGGTGTTGCCTAACTTAGACTCTTTTTGATCTATATGATATTCAATAGAGCTAAGTTAGAAAAGCTTTAAAACTGATTTTAAATTCCCCATGTCACCTCTGAAATGGCACTAGCATGTGTAGGCTTTTGAAGATCCTTCTGGGTTGTCTTGTATATAGCTTGTATCTATGGCTCTTCATTGTTTCATTCACTACCTTTGAGCACCATGATTAATATATAAAATGAAATTGCTCTCTGTTTTGTGAATTAGAAAGATCGAGTTGGGTCTGCATTGTGAGCACTTCACCGTGTGTTCGAGACTGCTTCCCATATGGGTTGATACTTGAGCGGTGTCGTGTATGACCAAAACCGGTGTGTCAAGTCCTTTGACTTCGCCCGGTTGGTAAGGAGTGGCATCACCTTGCTTACAACCACTCGCATACAACTCGTAATGTGACTAAAACTGAAATTGGCGGCAAAACTCTGAAATTTTGGAAAATTCATTCAGTTGGGTCATTGGATTGTTGTATGAACTTTGCTAGGGATAGTTCTACTTGCTATAGATGATATTGCTTTGAGATAGATCCTATCTTGTTTGCCATGTCTAGTTGTTGTGTCAAGTCCTTTGACTTCGCCCGGTTGGTAAGGAGTTGCATCACCTTGCTTACAACCACTCGCATACAACTCGTAATGTGACTAAAACTGAAATTGGCGGAAAAACTCTGAAATTTTGGAAAATTCATTCAGTTGTGTCATTGGATTGTTGTATGAACTTTGCTAGGGATAGTTCTACTTGCTATACATGATATTGCTTTGAGATAGATCCTATCTTGTTTGCCATGTCTAGTTGTCTCTAGGAGGTGATACCCATTCCTTGCTCACACATGTAATGCTACCTAAAATAGCTTCTAAAGTGATCTTAAGCTCAACTTGATTTTTTGTTGGGCACATAGAGCTTTTCCTATTCTGACAGGATCACATCACTTAGAGCATCTATTCATTGTCTTAGCTCTAAGTATGAAGATTTTGCACTCATTTTGCATTTCATGGCATTTGTAGCCGGATCTTGAGTTGTTGATGTTTGTTGAGCTACATGTGTCAACAAGGGGGAGAGATATGCATTTCATTCCTTTTTCAGCCATCTACTTCCAACGGGGAGAAAGAGTGCATCTCATTGGTTTAGAGCTCATTTGGTATCTTGAGTGTGCTTTTGCCCAGGGGGAGCTTTTGCTAGATGTGTTGAGCCTTTGCCTCTTCTGGAGGGTCTAGCTTGCTTTGTTGGCTCCGAAAGGTTTCGATTGTTTCTTGAGCATTATGGGACGTAAGTGGTTTCAATTGGTATCTTTTGAGCTCCCTTAGTGCTTAAATTGGTTTTCTGAGCTTTGAGAGTTTGTGATTGGTATCTTGGACTTGCTAGCGGTGTTGAGCCCGTTTCTGCCTCTTCTTGAGGGCTAGCTTTGTTTTGCTTGGTTGCATCGAGACATTGCCCATGTATTTGGGAACCAAGTTTTGGATTCTCCTTGCTTCTCTCAAGTGATCCCGTTTTAGCTTTCTCAGCTTTTTGATCATTTGGAGAGCTTTACCTTGTGGCTCAGATCTGAAATGCACTTGTGTTGACAATGCACTCATCAAGGGGGAGATTGCGAACACATGGTGGATAAGTACCCATGTATGTTCAACTTTATGATGAGTGATCGTCCAACACGTGAGTGTTTCAGTTTGAGTGGCTTACCCTAACCCCTTGCGAAAGCAAGTCTGTGCATGTCTATCGGCTTGTGGTGTGCAGGTGCTATGCCTAGTGACAGTGGTCAATGGCGTGGAGAAGGTCGAGTAGAGGCTTGCCATGCCGATGGACTAAGAGCAGTGAAGGGCGGAAGCGGGGCTCGGATTGAGGGACCATGGGCGCTGACGGACTAGCTGTGGTGGCTAGTACTTGACACCGGCGAGTGCGAGAAGACATGGAGGTAGACCGAGTTGACCGAGTCAAGACGGTGGACGAGCGAGTTGAGCGGAGGCTCAGGAGACTCGGAGTCCGACTGGGTGAGGACAAGGTGGCTCGAGTCGAGCGGTTTGGTGGTTTGGGCCTCAAAACCATCCGAGGTCGATTTCCGAGTTTGGGCCACAAAACTCGAGGTTCGGTAGTTGAGCCCAAAGCTAACGGTGGCGGGTTTCCTGGGTTTGGGCCTCAAAACCTAGGCGGAGCTTCCGAGAAAGCAGGGATGGCACGTGGCGGAATCCTGGAGGTTGCGTCGAGGCGACGACAACTCGTGGCAGGAAGTGGGATCGTCCATTCAAATCGAGGAAGATATTTTCTGGAGCTTGGACTGCAATGCTTAGGCTAGGTAGTTCACTCATGTATCTAGGGGGGTCTTTGGGAAATAGCCAAAGCCCTGTTAAATAGGGGATGAAGGGGTATCCTCATCCTATCTCTTGCATTACTCTCTCTCCCACCTATTCCTAGGTTTCCCTTCCCTAGCTTCTTCTTGCTTGAGATCCACCGTGTCACCGGTGTAAGAACTTGTGATTGTTGCCAGGAATCGGAGGTCGTAACCTCCGTAAGCCATGGTGGCTTCGCTTTCATGATCGTGTCCCCGTTTTGCTTGTGTTCTTTCTGTTTTGCATTTGCTCTCCCTTTTTCCCGTGATGTTTTCTCTTTGTTCAGAGTAGCTTTGCAAAATCCGTTTGAACCAAGTTGTGCGTACTTGTGAGGAGCATATTTGCACCGAAGGATTTCTCCTCAAACCTCACGAGCGCGTAGATCGGGCGATTTCTTTGTGGCGTTCTTCATTCTCCTCCTTCTCCCCCAAATCCGAGTGTTCCCGTTTATCCTCTCCAAATTGAGTGATGATTTCTTCAGGATAGCTCCCCAACTGTACAAGGATGATGCCTACAAAGTTTGGTTGCAGTTGGAGTACATTTTGTTGAATTTTGGGAAGATTTGGTTTTCGCGGGTTTTCTGTACACTGTTCGTGAGCTCCGGACCACCCTACGGACCACCTTGTACAAGGCTCCGGACCATAGGCGAGTGGTCCGATGGTCGGGCCGAAAGTGTCCGGAGCAGCCCCTAGCTCCGGACCACCCTCCGGACTAGTCCTGTGGTACCGTCGGACCACTAGTCCGGAGGTCCAGAGCTCACTGTGTTGCTGATTTTCTGAAGAAACAGCGTCGGACCACCCTCCGGACCATAGCACCGGACCATAGCGAGTGGTCCGGTGGTATAGCCGAGAAACTACAGCAACGCACCTAGCTCCGGACCTCACCTTCGGACCTCACCAGCGGACCAAGGCGAGTGGTCCTGTGGTCACTCTTGATCGCTGTTTTGGCCGTTTCTCTCTCGTCCGGACTCCGAATCAAGTTCCGTTTGTTGCGTTGGATTCGTATTCACGTAAGGAACCTGATTAGGTACTTTTGAGACCAGTTCTCATAAGTAGTTTTGGGTGTGCTCTTGCCTCTTCTCTCTAGAGGTTGAGAGTACCGCTCTCGGTGTATCGGTTTTAAGTTCGTGGCTTTGATTGTTCTCCATCTTCTCCGACCGCTCCGCTGCACCTTTAGGGGTCTTCCTAAGGTGTCCACCTACTTGTTAGGTCGTGTGCGAGTCGGTTCTTCCGAGGTCAAGTTTTGGGTGTGATTTTGGGACAAGGGCCAAGTCTTTGAGTTGAATTTTATTTGGCTCCCATTCACCCCCCCCCTCTGGTCGCCGTTCTCGGTCCTTCAAAGGGTTAGTTGTTCCCATGTTACATGTTGAAACATGCTCTTTCTCATTTTGCTCAACAAGAAGTGAATGAGCCTTTTCAAACTTAGAGTGAGCTTTTTCAAGCTTAGAGTGAGCTTTGCCAAGCTTCTCATGGGCATCCATTTGCCTCTCATGAGTAAGGTTGAGCTCATCAAAGGATTGCTTGAGAGAATGATTCTCTTTTCGCAATGCTTTGCACTCCTTTCTTGTGAGGAAAAAGTGAGTCTTAGCATCTTCCAACATTGCAATTAGTTCATCTTTAGTGGGTTCATCATCATCATCATCATCATCATCATCATCATCACTAGAGTTACACTCATCATCGGATTGTACCTTAGTTGGCCTAGCCATGAAGCATGTCGATGGAGTGTCAAAGAGAGAGATCTTGTTCTTCATAGCAATGCTAGCAAGAGCCTTCTTCTTTCTTGATCTCTTCTCATCATCATTTGAGTCATCATCTTCACTTGAATCACTGTCCCAAGTGACAATATATGAGCCTCCCTTCTTGCTCTTCTTGAGAAACATCTTGCTCTCTTTCTTTTCTTTCTTCTTGCCCTTCTTCTCATCTTCATCATCACTATGATGTGGGCAATCTGAAATGAAGTGATCCTTGCTATTGCACTTGAAACACCTCTTGTCATTGCTCTTGCTCTTGAAGGAGTTCTTCTTCCTTCTAGCTCTATAGCCCTTCTTCTTCATGAACTTGCCAAACTTCTTGACAAAGAGGGCCATTTGTTCTTCATCATCTTCATCATCATTGCTTGAGCATTCATCATTGCTTGACACATCACACTTTGCTTTGCCCTTAGATGATGATGTGGCTTTGAATGCCACACTCTTCTTCTTGTCTTCTTTCTTGTCATCCTTCCTTTCCTTGTTCTCTCTAATCTTGTCCTTGTCTTCTCTAAAGGTGTCATCGGTCATCACCTTACCAAGAATTTGGTTTGGTGTCGTTGTGTCCAATCCACTTCTCACTAATAGAGTGACTAGCATCTCAAATCTTGAGGGAAGACTTCTTAGGAACTTGAATCAGAAGTCTTTGTTCTCCACCTTCTCTCCAAGTGACTTAAGGTCATTGACAAGCACCTCAAGCCTATTGAACATCTCGGGCACGTTCTCATATTCCTTCATCTTGAAGCTAGCAAACTTCTCCTTCAAGATATAGGCCTTTGCTCCCTTCATGGATTGAGTCCCTTCATATGACTCTTCTAGCTTCTTCCAAGCCTCATGAGCACTCTCCAAGTTTTTGATTTGTTCAAAGACTTCCTTGGAGATTTCCTCATGTATTGCACTCAAGGCAATATCATTGTTTTGGAGCTTCTCCTCTTTGGCCGCGGTGGGTGCCTCTTCATTTACCACCTCAAACTTCTTGTCGACCACCAACCATATCTTCCGGTTGATTGATTTAAGATAGGTGGTCATCAAGGCCTTCCAATAGCTATAATTGTTGCCATCAAACTTAGGTGCCCTCTTGGTGTTGTTGATTTGAGCCATTTTAAGACCGTGGGATGTTAAGCCTTTGAGTACGGTGTACTAGCTCTGATACCACTTGAAAGGTCTAAGTATGGCTAGAGGGGGGGTGAATAGCCTAATTAAATTTTCTACAACAACACTTAAGCAAACTTGTTAGAATAAAACACAGCTTTAAGCAAGTTTTCTCTAGCTCTAAGGTTAGGCAAGCCACCTACCAATTCTAGTTGGAGTTCATTTGGTTGAGTTTTGGGAAGATTTGGCGGAGAGAAATCGGTTTTCGCGGGTTTTCTGTGCGCTGTTCGTGAGCTCCGGACCACCCGTCGGACCACCTTGGACAAGGCTCCGGACCATAGGTGAGTGGTCCTATGGTCTAGCCGAAAGTGTCCAGAGCAGCCCCTAGCTCCGGACCACCCTCTGGACTAGTCCTGTGGTACCGTTGGACCACTAGTCCAGAGGTCCAGAGCTCACTGTGTTGCTGTTTTTGTGAAGAAACGGCGTCGGACCACCCTCCGGACCATAGCACCGGACCATAGCGAGTGGTCCGCTGGTATAGCCAAAAAACAACACCAACGCACCTACCTCCGGACCTCACCGTCGGACCTCACCACCGGACCAAGGCGAGTGGTCCCGTGCTCACTGTTGTTCGCTGTTTTGGCCGTTTCTCTCTCGTTCGGACTCCGAATCAAGTTCCGTTTGTTGCGTTGGATTCGTATTCACGTAAGGAACCTGATTAGGTAATTTTGAGACCAGTTCTCATAAGTATTTTTGGGTGTTCTCTTGCCTCTTCTCTCTAGGGGTTGAGAGTACCGCTCTCGGTGTATCGGTTTTGAGTTCGTGGTTTTGATCGTTCTCCATCTTCTCCGACCGCTCCACTGCACCTTTAGGGGTCTTCCTAAGGTGTCCACCTACTTGTTAGGTCGTGTGTGAGTCGGTTCTTCCGAGGTCAAGTTTTGGGTGTGAGTTTGGGACAAGGGCCAAGTCTTTGAGTTGAATTTTATTTGGCTCCCATTCACCCCCCCCCCCTCTGGTCGCCGTTCTCGGTCCTTCAGCCTCTCACATTGCCGTGTTGAGAAAGATCGTCGTTGAGCAATGTGACCGATCTCTAGAGCTCCTCCACTGCACGCGCCACGCGGCGGACATGCTCCTCGTGAGAGCCCTCAACGCTCACCAATGCCGGAGTTTGCGCTAGTCGTCCAGCACGAACACCGGCTCCCCTGGGCTTTCCCGGTTGATCCACTTGATCGGGTCAGCATCCCCGAAGGAGCGACGGTCGGCGCCAAGTCGGTGTAGGGCCCCAGGAGCAGTCCCCTCCCCCGACGCCATGCCGGACGGGGAGAGGACGAAATTTGACGCACAAGCGGCTACCAACTCCTCCTCTTTGAAAGACCCGGGGACCATCACATTACGGGGAAGCCCGCCGCAAGGAGGGAGGCCGACCGCGCGCCCTCCTTCCCCCGCGCTGGTTGTCACCACCACGTCTTCCAACACCATGTCAGGTTGGACCTCCTCGACTTCCGTAGCCACGGTGACACCCGGGCCATCCTCTTCCCTAGAGTCGTCGACGACCACCGCCTCCGGGGGAGGGGATTGCACGACGGGCGCGGGTCCGGCGCCAGCGGGCGCCTGCGATGCGGTGTCGATTGTGGCGGTGTCACTCAGGGTCAGGCCACCCCCGGTCCCGGCGTCGCCCAATGAACCTGTGGCCAAGGCCGCCACGCCTCGCCTCGGACCAATGGAGGCGTCTCCCGACGCAGTTTCTTCTAGCCCGCGTATTCGGGGCTCCCGATGGCCCTGCGACGTCCAGCCCGTGTTCACGCCACAAACAACCTACCGCATCGATAAAACGGAGAAGGACATTGCGCAAAGCAGGCTTACCATGGGGAGAAGACGCGGCCACGCTTTCATAACGACTCCGTTACGGCACGGCTCGAGGACCCCGAACCGCCGCTCCGTTCGCCGTCCCCGCCCCCCGCGGGCAGGACAGGAAGAGGAGTGGCCGCGGAACCGTCGACGGTGCCGCCCCCAGAACTACCAGGGGCCAGGTGTGCGCCGAGCACTCTCACCGGCAGCACTTCCACTGCCAGCGTGGTCCCAGTCGGCCGATGTAGTGGTCCCGCCGTTCGAAGCGCGGGAACCACCTCGGACAGAGGACGCCTGTTGTCATCGTCATCATCGTCGTCCTCCCCGATGTCCTCCCAGTCCACGTCCGCTGGTTGCGGCGGGACCCAGCCCATGATCGCCGCGCCTTGCCCCAGCAAAGCGGGAATAGGCATGGTCACATGGCGAGCCACCGAGAGGGCCCCCTGCAGAAGAAGCGCAGACTTACCAGCCAAGCAAAGGAAGCACGGGGAAAAGATACTACGGCACGGTCCCGACTTACCAGCTCGATGAAGTTGAGGTCAGGGTGCATCGGTGGACAACGGTAGACGCCATCTTCGTTTAGGGAATCTCCAAGCAGCCCCCGGGCGACGTCGACCACGTCCTCCAGCACCAGGTCCACCTCCGCCATGGCGGATCCCTCGCACGACGCCCCGGGCACCATGTCATTCAGCTGATGCACCCGCGCCATAAGCGGGAGCACCGGGCGCTGCAGGAACTGCGCGACGACCCCGGAGAGGTTCAGCTCCAGGTCGCGGAGCCGCCTCAAGCTCTGGAGATAGGGCGCTATCCCCGAGAGCTCCTCCAGGGACAGGTCATCATTCCAGCTAGGGGGCTCATTGGCAAAATCCCCCCATGTTTTCCGGGAGTGGCCCCTCAGGGGGGTTTTCCTAATGTAAACCACTGCGATGCCCCCCTGGGTTGGACGAGCTCATTCGCCCCGACATTAAGATTGAGTTGGGGGAAACCCAAGGCTAATGGCACCCCCCCGCCGCCCCCCCATCCATCTCACCCCTCCCAATAAAAAGAGGGAACACCCGTCGCCTTGAAGAAAAACCTCCACGGTTTGTAACCGGCCCGCCCGCCAAAAATCCCCTCCGACATTGGCCAAAAAGGGCCCCAAAAATGGAGGATCATTGGGAAATTAAATTTGGGTGGAGCTAAATTCCCAAAATTGGTGAAGGACCCCCCGGAAAAAGCGAGAAAGGGGCGTCCCAAACCCGCACTCGTGGAACGGAAAGGAAGGAGACCATGTCCCCCGCACGGCGGTCCGGCCTGTCGACGCCGGTGGGAACGATTCACTCGACATCGTTGTTGGCAGAGAGCTCGGGGGGCACCCTCCCCGCATCTACCCCGCTCCAGCGCCCGCTCGTAAAATCAGCCTTTTCATCCCAGGGCCCGCTCCTCTCCGGAGGTACCCGGGCCCTTTAGAAACTTCCCCGAGAAGCGGCGGCGGCGCGACGCAGGGCGTGGCTAGCACG
>CM039120.1:13920013-14083122 GCA_022036555.1 Microstegium vimineum
CATGATGTATATGTAAGCATGCTAGTTTTTAGCAAAATTTTATAATCTAAGTTCGCCCATCTCCATTTTAGCATTTTGGTTTAACTAAACTTCAATCATGTGGATCTAAAGACAGGACCTTAGAACATACTGTTAGCACTTTGCGCACCGTCCTCCCTTGAGGTGCGAACCGTCTGTGACATAAGTTTCCAGACTTAGGCGGTGCCTCTTCAAGCCTATCGAGTTTCTCAAAAGATGATCGGACCATCCCAGCAGAAGTGGAGTAAGTTACTAGCCTTTTTTAGGGGAAACCAGAGTTTCATAGCTTAATCATGATCAAGAATACAATCAGAGGATATGATGTCCCTTAGCCCTAGTGGGGTTATAAGTCACACCTGGTCATGTTGGGACACCATCCGAGCACATTCATGGGCTACCTTATTACAATTGCGACTAATGAAACTCAAACAAAATGCTTCAAAACTCCGACTCAAATCTTCCATATGTTGTACGAGTGGTGCAATCTCTGAATTTTGGCTTGTGCGCTTCATCCATAGACATACTAAGACCTGACAATCAGTCTCCAAAAGCAGCTTCCACACGCCTCGACTTGTGCAAACAACATGCCATCCTAGCAGGTTGTGGCTTCTGCAGCTAAGGGGTTCAGGCAGTAATCATACCAGATGGCCTTCCCTCCACAAGCTCTTCCCTCATGATCACGTAGAACCTCCCTGGCACAGCAGCTCGGGTTTCAGCATGGAAAGAAGCATCAACATTGCCTTTAACCCATCCCTGCTCCGGCCTTTACCAACTCCGAGTCAAACCACGTAGGAGCTCATAAATATGATGCATCTCGTGTTGTAACCATAAGACAACTCAGCGACTAGTTTCGATGGTCGCGAGAGTGTGGAACCACTTCGATGCTGGTGTACCTGTTGTTTTTAGTAGTGCACGTGGTTATGCTCTAAAGATGTATGTGGACGGTCAAACTTCATCTAAAAATATCATACCTCGATATCGTCCTCGTTTGAGTTTTCTTTTCTATAGTATTTATGCTTCTGATTCTTTAATTAGTAGGTCCATTAGGGTTTAGATCTAATTGGGAGCTCTAACAGTTACACACCACGAGTAGTCTATTAGAGAATATTTGAGCAATCATGGGAAAAGGATTACATCTACAAGCCCACTAACATTTGTTGTCCTTGGTGACTAGATCTACTCTTTCTTAGCCTAGAATATACTCTTTTTAGAGCATCTCCAAGAGCACCCAATAATTTTTCCTAAAATAATAGTGTTTTCTAACTCGTAAAAAAAGTATTGGGAGAAATAAATAAGACCATCTCTAATAGTTTCCAATAATTCACTATTAAAATGTACAAGACAATTTTACATATCCTAACCAATTTCATATATCATTTCTCTCTTATACATTTGCATCAGAAACTCTTTCCTGGTCTTTATTCTTTCTCATGTCCTTTCACTTTTAGATTGACCGATGCATACCATGTCGAGAAATAATATATGCATGGCTAGAGTCAACGTATCTTTATACGCAAGGGGAGGTTTCCAAGTGCCAAAAATTTGGGAGATGAGTTTGGGAAGTTGTTGGAGATAGACTTTTTTCATTCTTCCTAAAATATTAAGGATTGGGGAAGGATTATTGAATGCTATTGGAGATATGATGCTCTTAGTTATTATTAGGGGCTATTGCGTTCTTGCCCCTACTTTGATGTCCAATTGTGATTTTGCCCCTGCTTTTGTCATCGTTGCGATTTTACCCCTGTTTTCCGAAAACGAAGCACAAGTTTACCCCTACTCCGTGAACATCAGATAACGATGTCAAATGGGCTGAGTAAGGACAAGTTTTCCATGCGAAATTGTCCCTACTTATCTTAATGCATTGTGAATTTACCCCTCTTTTGATATATATATATATATATATATATATATATATATATATATATATATATTTAGACACATCATTTTAACCAATATTTAGACACATCATTTTTAAAAAGTGGGGGTAAAATCATAATTAGGGTTCAAAACAAGGGAAGAAACACAATAGTATTCCGGTTGCAAGTAACGGTGTTAGGAATAGGGGTAAACGGAGCCTTCGTTTTTGAAAAGGAGGGGTAAAAACACAAAGTGAAAGAAAGTGAGGGTAAAATCACAATTAGAATTCAAAACAAGGGCAGAAACGCAATAGTACTTCTTTTCACAAACAGGCATTTCAATTGTGCTCAAAGTTAAACATTTTTATATTTAAGACCGAGGGAGTACATAAAAAACAAAATAATTTAGGGAAATATATCATTGAACTTTTTCCATCTGTTCATGCCACCGTGACATGAGGCCACTCTCTTGTCCTGCCATTTCTGTTGATGCCACTTCGACGACAGGAAGGGCATCATATTTGGTCCAAGCAGTAATAATAGTCTATACAGGTAGATAAGAACATGTACAACAGAGAGACAACTGTTGTCTATAAGTTTTTTGGAATTTGCAACACAGACAGCTGAATACAGCTCATACAACCTAACAGTTGTTGTCTATTTAGTTGTTTATAAATCGTTTAATGCTTATATATAGTCATGATCAATTATGAATAACATTTCTATGTACCATTGTATTGCTAATTAGTGTAAAACAGATCCTTTAAAATTGATCATATCTCGGTCGGATAGGAAACCGGCGCTATGGCCGGCCGGGACTTGCAACGCCGCCACCGCTGCGTCCATGGACGGTGGCTCTGCCACCTTGCTGTAGTGCGGCCACGTCATTGGCCGACCATGCCGCTACTGCCAACTTCGACACTTCTATGATGTGCAAGCTTCCGTTCTTGGCCTTGGGCAAGGACACGAGGAGAGACAACAGAAACAAACATGATGAGACCGGGGAGATATGTAACACCCAAAAATTTGATTTAGCAAATTAGGTTTGAATTTGAATTTAACTTGCTTTAATTTGATTTACTTCTAGCAATTTTGTGAGCATAGAACTTAATAAATAACACTAAAATAAATATCACATGTTAGGGCTCAATATGTTGTGCATCTCATGCGGCTGCATTCTCTTTTGTACTGTTGGTTTGCAAAAGCTTTAAACTAATTCAAAAACCATTTGGAAAAGCAAAGTATAAGAAAAGAAAAATGGAAAACCTTTCTCCCTTTCCCTCTCACCCGCATGGGCCTCCCCACCTCGGCCCGTTCGCATGCACCCCTCCTTCCCTCGCTTGGCCTCGGCCCAGTCTCTAGGCTGGCCCAGCGTGCCATGGGAGCCCTCCCTTCCCTCTCTTGTAGACGCCTGACCCACAGGTCAGCGCCTCCTCCTACCTCCATCCGAGTCCAGAGAGAACTCTGTTCGGTAGAGCCGCAACCGTCTCCCGTCAATCCCATAGCACGCGTATCCGCCTCGGCTCCTTACTCCGTACCCCGCTATAAATAGCTCGGAGCCGCGCCGCCTTTCCTCATCTACTCGCCTCGCCTTGCAGCCGCAGCAGAGCACCGCCGCCAAAGCTTCCACGCCGCGAGTCCTGCCTCCGAGCTCCGTCGCCGCTGTACATCGTCGTCGGCCGTTCACGGTCGTCCCCGAGCCCCGCTGAACGCCATGGTGAGTTTGCCTTCGCCTCCTCTTGCTCCTCGACCCGCTCCCGTGCGAAACCGAGCACCGCAGTGCCGCCATGGCTTGCGCTGCCAAGCTCCGGCCGTCCGGCCATGGCGTCGGCCCAGCCGAGCCCCTGTTCCCCCGATGGGGAATCCCCTCTGCTCCCTCTCCATCTCCCCCTTCTAATCCCCCCCTCCGTCTCAGATCCAATGGATCAGATCCATCCATACCCCTTCGCGGGTGATTTTGCTAAAGAGTCCCTGACCTTTTGGCTAATCAACCCGCCGTCCTAAGCTGACCTAGTGATTTTATTTTCTGATTTATTTTAATTCAATAAAGTTCAGTGTATTTACATATCTACCATTGTTTTCAAATAACCATAACTTGCTCGTTTTAGATCCAAATCGATCCGTTCAAGTTGCGTTAGATCCATAATTTTATGCTCTATCCAGTAGTATAGATTTAATCTATGTTAATAACTTTTGGAAATAAAAGTTAGATTAATTCTTTATTTCTTTAATCTTGCTTATAAATAAATCTTGTTTAATTTTTAGTCTAATCGTTTTAGATCTGATTAGCGTGAATCTCGCATCTATGTGATCGTAGTATCGTATAGATCAGTTTTATAACCTTTTCAAAACCTCTTTGTTGTTTATGGTGTATTGTTCTAATTGTATCTTTATTGCTTTGTGTATGATTATTCAGATGGTTGCGTGGTGATGTTGATCGAGTTCAGCCGGTGAGACTTTCGGTGACCTAGAGTTTTTTGCTGAAGATCTGAATCCCCAGGAGCTTTGTGACCAAGGCAAGTTTAACATGGGATCCTCCTTGTTGTCCTATTCACCATAATTAAATCTAGTCATGTGCATGTGTCTTAATTGATACCTATGTTAGATCTATATCATAACTTTGTTACCTTGTACCTTGTCACCTTGGGATACCATTGCATATGGGTAGATTTGCTATGCTTTACCCTATGAATTGTGAAATGAAACTTGACTAATGATATATGCAAATGATGAGATTAAAATTGGCTTTTATAGCAACATGGAATAGGGCCACACTGTAGGGCAAAAGCTGGGACTTAAATGCAACCACGAGTGCTATATGGCTCTGTCTTTAGTTAAGTATGAAGTTTGGACTAGCATGCTTGTGGTTCGTGAAAGTCTCCTTTGCCGAGCTGGTTATGGGGTATAGCTTGTGTGGGGACCGCTGCGGGTGGTACCATCGGGGTGTCCCATATACCCCTTTGCATTGGGTCCGTAGGGTCCGCTACATGCTAGAAAGGACTTTGAAAGACTTCGTAGTGTACCCTGTCGGCCTTCCTTGGAAGTGGGTTAAGAGGTTGATTACCTCGGGCGAAAGAGCAACACGGCTTGTGGGTAAAGTGCGTAACCTCTGCAGAGTGTAAATCTATCATAATAGCCGTGCTCACAGTGTTAGTGATCATGTTGTTTAATTAATGATGATGATTATTATTCTTATATCATGTGGTTATCAAACTGGGTATGCATAACTAAAGCTAAGTATTGGTAAAACTTGACCAAGTTAAAAGCAACCGCAGTTCAGACAGTGTCAGCCTTTGAGCTTCATAACCCTGTGTTACTCTTGTTGAGTACTTTAAGTGCTCACCCTTGCTTTATCAACCTCATCAGATGGCTATGAAGACTGCCGTGAAGAGTACTAGGCTAGTGGTCAACCAGTCGGCGTTCCCTGTGAAGTGGAGCTTCGTCGCGAGAGTTATCTCTATATTTCCGTTGTTTTGATTAAGACTATTATTCGTTATGTAATAAGCACTCTGTGATGATATTATTTAAAGATTTGTCGGCTTATGTGTGTGATTGATCTCTGGGCGCACATAAGTATTTGCATTCAATTTTATCCTTAAAATTGGGTGTGACAAGATAGCACATGCAAAGATGAGTTTTCGATATTTCGTGGCGTAGCGTCCGCACGGGATTGATGTCGCATCGTCGATTTCTCGGAGCACGGGCCGACACCGTCGTCTGGTGAGACGTCAGTGAAAGTCCCTATGTGATTTTGGTAATTGAGTGACAATCTAGATGAACTAATATGTGTTTAAGTGATATATACATTGGAGATTAGTTCACATGTGAGACATGACATGGAGTCATGTGACCAAGGTGGAGAAGATCAAGATAAGGCTTGGCTTGATGGACCAGTTGCAAGTGTGAAGGGAAAGTGAGTGATTCTTGGCGCGATGGACCGATGCAACGGTGAAGAGCAAGTGAGGTCAAGATCGATGAACCAACACGGTCACGTGATGATATGAAGTGGATCATATCATTTGGTGATAGGTTGGTGCATGTGTTGCATCAACATTGGAGAAGGAGATGGAATGGAATGCGCAAGGCAAAGGTATAATTGTAGGGAATTTCATTTCACCGGTCATAGGTGTGTAGAGAAGTATATGATCGGGTTTAGGATAGATGGTCGTACTATCAAGAGGGGCAAACTTGTTTGCATATCAGTCATCTAGTGCCACATGAGCCATCTAACATTGTGATGCATTAGGATCGAGTGGCGTGGTGAGAGCAAGTGAAAATTCTTTGAAAATGATTGTGAAAATGCTAACACACATGCACATGGTGATGTACACTTGGTGGTGTTGGTGCATTTACAAGGGAGAAGGTGTTGGAGTTGAATTAAATCAATTCAGAGAAGAGAAAAATGTTTTTCGGTATGCACCTAACACTAGAGTGGCTCTTGGAATGGAATACTGCTTCGATTCATTGTGATATGGATCAAATGCATATGAGGGATGTGTAGGCCTCTGAGTTAGCTTTCCAAAAAGTTTAAGATCATCAAAACCAGAGTTCGGAGCTAAGAGATATGGACATTTTAGTGCGGACTACGTAGGTTCGGATGTTGTCCCGGACAATGCACTGTAGCAGTCCGGACCTAGTGTCCCGAAAACCCTTTTCTGTGTCTCTAAAGGTCCGGACGCGTGGGTTTTGGTCCGGACAATAGCGTCCGGTTCCGGACAGTAGCGTCCGGTTCGGACATGCGTCCGTAGCTCCGAAAATGCTCTCGGAAATGCTCTGTGAGGTCCGGACACTAACTAGTGTCCGGAGGTGTTGGTCCGGACAGCGTCTGGAGTAAAAAACTGCTCTCGGGATACTCTCTGCATACAGTCTGGACGCTCCGTGTATTGGTCCGGACCTCTACTGTAGCTAGCGTCCGAAGGCGTTTTTTTCGTGCTGAATCGCGCCAACGGCTCTATTCAAATGTTTTAGAAGGTTCAGACGCATGGGCAATGGTCCGGACCCCAAGTGTTGAGAGCGTCCGGACGTGCGTAGAGTTGGGAAAAATGGCTAGTTTCTTTCCCTCTCTATATATAGGCTTGGTGGCTGCCCTTGGCCGGTTGTTGAGCATCCTTGGGTCTTTGTGGCTTATGTTGGTGTGCTTGGGAGCCCTCTAACTCACATACACTTGATAGTGATCATCCGATTGTGTGGGAGAGTGATTCTAGTGCGTTGCATTGCGAGTTTGCATCAAGTGGCACTAGGTAATCGTGTTGCAAGCCGGTGGTGCTTGTTACTCTTAGAGGTCGCCACCTCCTAGACGGCTTGGTGATCGTGGCTCCGTCGAAGCACGCAAGAAGCTTGTGCGTGGCTCCGGAGAAGAGCTTGTGAGGGGTATTGTGCTCACCCCGCGGAGATCGCGAAGAGAAACTCTAGTTGAGCGTATCGTTGAGTGCCCTCATCTTGTGTTGGTTAGGCGGCAGGCCTTGAGTGGGTTAGGCGAGTGAGGCCTGTAAAAAGTCGTAAACCTCCAAGTGAGTGAGCCGATACAACGGGGACTAGCTTGGTGGCGACCAAGTGAACCTCGGGAGAAAAATCACCATGTCAACCTTGTGTACATCTTCTCGGTGGTTTGCATTCTCTAAATCACTAGCTTGTATTTATTTTCGTAGACTTGTGCTAGTGGTTTCTTGTTGCTCTTGTAACTAGTTTAGCTTGTGTAGTTTGTCTAGTTACCTTCTAGCTTGTGTAGCATAGAAGTAGATCTTGAGTGGCTAGTTGGTTTGTGTATCCTTGTTAGTCACATTGCTTAGTTTGTGTAGCTAAGTAAGTTGAGTTCTCTAGTTGACTTGTGTAGTCTTGCTAGAGAGCATTACTAGTAAGCTTAGATGTTTTGTGCTTTGGTTACTAGTATGTGTAGGAGATCCCTTTGTGCTTAGAGTACTAGTTGCTTAGGTTTGTGTGACCTTGCAACCTAGACTTGTTTAGGTGAGCTTCCTAGCTTGGCACCTTAGTAAGCCCAATTAGTATACTTTGTTAGGTGCTTGAGTTATAGATAGAGGGGTGTAGTCTTGGCTAGACCGATAGTTTTAATTCCGCTTTTGTTTCGGTTAGCCATTACGCTTAAGTTTTAGAAAAGACTATTCACCCCTCTCTAATCCGCCGTCTCGACCCTTTCAGACAGCCCCACCTCGTCTGCAGCGAGCCAAGGGGCGTTTTGCAAATATGCTTGCGTTGCAACGGTTGACAGAAAAAATGCTATCAAACGACTACTTGTTCGTTTTGGCTTGATGCACAGTTGCAACTGCAGCAGGTGTTACTGCACCAATCACAAACCAGTTAATGAAAACAAAGACTACAATGGTACATATCTATTTCATTTTTAATCTTTGTATAAATATTAAAGTTGTATTTTATTTGTTGATGGAGTTAGATCTTAAGTTCCATTGCTTCTTCTTTAATTTTGATGATTCTAATAAATATGTGATTCCAATACTTTATTAAAGTCGACAAGAGGTTAATCATCATTGTATCAAGAATTGGTCTCTCTATTGATGAGTATTGACATGTTACCCTTGTATAGAGTTGTATTGGTATATATACTAACAACTTAGAGTTTTGCACTGATATATGTAAACAACTTGGAGAAACATTTAATTTAATTAGATTGGATGAGAAAACGGAACTTGGAAAAACATTTAATTTAATTAGGTGGGATGATAAACGGCTCTGGATTTCAGTTTACAGTTTGATTAGGTAGGCCATCAATTAATTTATATTATAGTAATAATTTATTCATAATTAAAATTATATCGACAATGTACTCATGAAAATATTTATTGATTACGTATTGGTTGAAGCTTCCAAGACCTATAATATTACATATAGATAAGTTCTATTCCTAATCAAAATTACATCAATAATTTAGAGATGAAATATCTATTTATTAGGAAAGAAGAAAATATCAAAGACACGTAATACTATCAGGAGATTCATTATAGAAAACAGGACAGAGAAAAAAGAAGAAACAAAAAGGTCACGTACAACCGTAGGGAAAACAGAAAGGAAAAAAGGAAAATAAAAACCCCCGGCAAAGGACACGGACGTAAACACAGGAAAAAAAGATGCAGAACACGGTGAACAGATCTGAGTATCCTATCAAAGTTCAAAATCGGATAGCTCTATTCAAATTGCCTCATGAATCTCTATGTATATATGCAAATATTGGAGAGTGAGTTAGGCCGTTAGGGGAGAGACGATTGGAAGTAGATGTCGGCTCTTATCGTTTGTTATTTAGATTTGGATTAGGATTCCTATTCAATTTGCTCGGAGATATTATATTCTATTTGGATTAGAATAAGATTATTAATTGTGTCCAATCCCTATATATAGAAATTGAAGAGTTGTAATAATATACAAACGAATAGAGATATCTGCATTTACAGAGTTAGTTAGAAAAGTCATACCGCGGAGAAATTTTGCCTCTTTATTATTAGGTATAGATATAAATATAGATATAGATTAAACCTTTGGTTCCTAGAAATTATATAATTTTATATTAAAATATTTATATTTTTGATTCACCACAAGTACTTTTATATAATACTATATAACTTGTTTGTTGCTAAACCATACAAATTTATGATAATCTAGTAAAAAAATGTTTAACTTCGGATAAAACGAAATATACCAGTTTTGCAAAAACGATTGTATGATTTTTTGCAAAATATTTTTACTATAGAAGTAGTAAAAATATTTTATAATTTAGAATGAAAAGAGTATATTTTTTCACAGTACATCACGGCTAAACCAAATATTCTTCTCTAGATTTGCCAGTGACTCCCTGGCCAGGAGTCACGGCCACGTCGCCGTAATTTTTTCTATCCGTTTGATCTCCTCATGGATGGCTATGATTGGTTCCATTAGATTTTCTGTAATCAGATTTTACCTCGTCTTACCAGCTTCTTCGGCTCCTTAACTATTTCCCTCTTTACGGTGGACTTCTCCTCAGAATCACCCGAGCTATTTCCCTCTTTACGGTGGACTTCTCCTCAGAATCACCCGAGGCTTCTCTTTCTTCTCCTCCCCCGGGCCCCGACCCGACCCTTCTCTTCTCTTCCCCGATGCTTCTTCTAAAAAAACAGGTGCCTAGGGTTTCACCTCTCGGCTCCTAGTACCCTAGATCTCCGTATGTGCCCGAGCCCAGAGGTAGATGAACAATTTGAAACGAAAGCACTAGCCTCAGACAAAAGTAACGACTAGAGAAAAGTAGCATATAAAGTTTATTA
Source organism: Microstegium vimineum (assembly GCA_022036555.1). Classification (NCBI taxonomy): domain Eukaryota; kingdom Viridiplantae; phylum Streptophyta; class Magnoliopsida; order Poales; family Poaceae; genus Microstegium; species Microstegium vimineum. The sequence goes on from CM039120.1 coordinate 13,930,152, forward strand.
CTAAAAACGCAGTTACATGTGATACATTTGATACTACTATTGATACAAATATTCGAAGATCAAACATAGAATAATAAAGTCAAAATTCGAATTATTGTGGATCACAGGTTAGTAGTAATCTTTGCTAACCAATTGGACGACAGTAATGTCACATATCAGAATCAACTGACGTTGCATTGTAGATTTATTTCTTGACGGAGTTCACACTTTATAACCAAGAACACTTCCACAGACAAAGTAACAATGTTGTTGCCTATATACATATAAGCGGCTTTCCGGAGCGGCCAAATCCTAACCTTCAGAACAGCAACTGAAAACCGTGAACGTGAATACATCATAGCTACGTTACTAGTAACAACTACCCCATCTACCAAACACCTATATATAGTGTCTTTTATTTACAGAACAACTTAGCAACAATACTCTAACTGCTACTGTGTAAACGCAGCAGCTGCAGAAAGATACATAGAAGACAATCTCATAGTCAGCAGCTTGTGGGTCGTTTGTATGTTGGGGGTAAGGACGGACAGTTCTCGTTCATTTTCGCATAAGGTTCAATCGTGTTGTACTCTGGCAGCTCCATTCTGTACTCTCCGAGAATTTGGCAAAAGGGAAGTTTGTCCGTGTCTGTGTTGCACCAGCTTGGAATCCTTGCCGGGTTGTCTTCAAAAATCTTGAGCATATATGCGTCACGAATCTGAGGCAGAAGAAGCAGAGTCAAATGATGCAGGTTAAACTAGAATTAGTAATGCACGTCAATAAACCAGAAGAATGATGGAGAGGGAGACTAAACATGAAATGTCACTTACAGTGAACTCGGTGACTTGGATCGACTCTGAGAAAGGGGTGAATATTCCAGCCTCCTTGTACATTGCAAGAATGAAGGCAACACAAGTAATTGATTTACCATCACTGTATACCCATTCGTCTTGCTCGGGTATGGTGAGCAACTGATCAAAAGACATTCCGCGTTTTTCAGTCTCCATAATGATCCCATGAAGGTCCAAACCCTACACAAAAAAAGAACACATGTTTATGAATTTGATTACTGAGTGTAACTGTAACAACTAAAGCATGAGTGAACAAGATACAAAGTATAGTTCTCCATGTTGACAAAACCCATATCAGTTTGAGCAATGACACTACCAACTTCTCCTGGGTTCCCATTGTCAGACTGTTGAAGTCCGGGGTCAATTAAACCCCTGTCACCAGACCAAGGTTCGAATGCTGGTACAAACTTCTCTTATGCACAAAATCAGGGGGACATTTCTCCCCCTAGTCAAGTCTTTTTTTTTTTTTGAGCATGACACTCAATCTATCATGCACCCAACAAAGTCAAGTCAATATCTGTCTGCCCATAATAAAAAGGTTGTCTCCAACAGTTATAGCTACTTGCTAGCTATAATGCCAACGTGTCACTAACATGTCAACTAGGGATAGTTATAGCATAAAATATTACCCTTAAAATAATCTAATTTCAGCACATTTTCATGTTTGCTGTAGGCCCCGCATGGTAGTGAAAGGGAATGGGTGTGAGTGGCCAATGAGACCCTTGGTTTCTGCTATAGACTCACGCTTGACGAAGAGCTAGCTTTTCTCACTCCCTGCAAGAACCTGAGGTCGATACACTAAAGCTAGCTGATACATCACCGTTGAGCTGCCCTAACGATACCATACCATAGGCCAAGCCATTATCAAACCCGTAAGTTGGTTGCAGTAAAGGCATGTAAATTAGTCTAACTAAATAGTTACAAAAATATCTGAAAAGAGTGCCCAAAACAAAAAATACATGTTTAACAGAAATTCAGCATTGTTTTAACCTTAAACTAGCTTGAATCAAAATAATCCTGTGAATACCCAATACCCAATGAGGGAGAATAAGTATTAACAGTAATCTACAAACCTCAGTGCCAAGTCGTTTGTTTAGGGCTTCATTCCACATGTTTGCAGCATAAACTGGCTGCAATCTAGTCCACATTGACATGACTGCCATTACCTGTAAAGATTGTTTGACGAAATTGGGGTTACATAAGATAAATCATGCATAAAGACTGAATTTATAAGCTTTCCAAAGATCAATAAGAATTACCAGGTTAGCATCAAGGGGAGGTGGATAATTATCTCCTATTGTATCGATCCAGCTAAATATCATGTTATGATAGCCATAAGGCTTTCCAACCATGCTCCGGGCATACTCCCATGCAGCGCTTTCGTTGAATCTGGAACGTACATCAGGGTGCAAAGGAAGCAGCGCTATCTGAGGATTTGATTCATCCTTGAGGGCCATGGCCCACCACTCATCCCAAGGAACTATAGCAATGATTTCTTCTCCCTGTTATTTTGCAATTGATTATTGTCAAGAAATCTCACAAGTCGCAACCAAGTGATCTCATCACCAGAATAAAATGCATGAAATTCTCAGCACAAAATATAAGTATTTCAGCTATTGGTGCCTTGCATCCAATGCCTGAGACAATCAGACAATAACTCTAATATTTACAATGGACTGAAAAAAGATACCAAAAAGACAAGAAAGTCACTTAAATAAGAGCAAAGTAGTATGTGTAGTGAAATCAACCCAACAAACACAAGAAACTACAAAGAGGATATCCTCGACAATAATTTTGAATGTTCAAAATGTTCAAATTGGCTCAGCTCAACTCAAACGAATGAGTAAAAGGTTCAATTGGGTTACAGCTTAGACCATGTAATTTAGCAGAATACCAGCGGAACTGATTATATGATTGTTGATGATTAAAACAAAGAATAATTAAACAAATTTAAAAAGTTATATTATATGGTAACATGGATCATGCTGGCAAGAGCAAATTATTAACCAAGAGATTCAATCTATGAATTACCTTCTCGTTCTCATAGCCTGACTCTGCAACCCAAATATCACCCTTCTCGTCTTTTAAGCAAACCGACGTATGCCCCGCAAATGCACCAGTCACCCATTTCTCTAATGTCTCGAACCCGCCCCATCGTCCTCGAATCTTTGATAGAGCCAAAAAGTCACCAGATTGTATATCCTCCTTTCTAACATTAGCAACCCAAGGTTGGGAACGTTTCTCAAATGAGGCTCCCATATGCTTCTCTAAAAAGGCTAAGTTGGAATGTTGGCCCCAGGCAGTGTTTGAAAACAAAGGCAGGACATCAATCAAAGATAGCAAAGTTCCAAGCATTCCAGATGGCATGAGAAAAACAGAAATGCCATGCTCCTTCACCTGATCACAAACTTGAAGTATTAGACTGCTGAGATAAATTTGATGGGACAGCACACAGCAGGCCATTAAAACAGAAGGGAAATGACAGAAAGCAAACACACATATTCCAATTCCGCTTCTTCCTCCCATGATTTAATCTCCAAAGTGTGCTCCCGAGCAGCAAAATAATAGTCCCATGTTATCCTATATGGTGTTGCAAAAACATAGAGATCCATGCATGTCCAACTATGAGCTGAAGCAGTCTGCATAAACAAAGGAAAAACAACTTCACTTATGTAAATGAACCTGATCATATATTAAACGACCAATCTAAATATATGGTCCTGTCCATGAGTGCAGATTAAGCAAGGGATTCGGGCTTGATAATGTGACAAGGTGCACCATTAACTATGTTGGCCATTGTTTATCTAACAAGCATGTGCCAGTTTAAACTTCCAAGATGGCAGGAAATGTAGATTGTTGCAGCATTTATGGTATGATAAATGGTTTCATATGACTGCAATGAAACAACAAAGTGAATCTGATTCTTCAATGTTTGAGGACTGATCATCAAATGAACTAAATTAGAAAGCTAAGAATATTTGGACCTAACAAGAGAAATCTGTCTAAAAAGGAGACAAGAAAGAAAAATTTTAGGGTCCATTATCAATATAGCCTTAAAATGACCAAATGAAGCAAGAATTTGCCACAAAAAGCAGAAATATTCTCTAGCCCAACCAAAAGAGAACTAATGCTTACATTACATGGTACAAGAGCTCAGCCGCTTTACTTCCCCAGGATCCCTACTTCCCCAGTACCATTCAATCACATCCAGACAACAAAAACTATATCTGGTCTTGAGTTATAATTTATAAAACGTTTCCCCCGTACCTGAGTATCGCCCAACACTCCCGATTTTTACATATAAATGAAGCCATGTTAACCAAGGAACTTGAGCTGTTTATTATCACGGTCCAACTAAATTGTTCTCAGCACAATCAAGCGATTGCCCGTATCAACACCCCAAGTCCACAGTTGTCAACACTGCCTACCCACATACTTCACCAGACTGCAAACAGCACACCCAAGAAATTCCGCCCAATTCAAACAAATCATAGAAGCTAACGCGACCCTATTTCCAGAAGGAGAAAACAAGGGTCAAGACGGGGGGACCTTGAGGTGCAGGACGGCGCCGCCGACGTCGGTCCCGTTGCGGTCCCCGGGCGTGAGCTCGATAGAGGCCTCGTTCGCCGTGAAGCACGCGCCGCTCCAGGCCGCCGGCGCCGGCGTCCCGGGCGCCACGGCCGCGACGAAGGACGGCAGTAGGTCGACGGCGCTGTGGAGCGTGTTCATGACGGGCCACGCCACCTGCCGCGGCAGGACGGGGAGCACGTCCCCCGGGCTGAAGGGCAGCTTCAGCCCCAGTTCCAGCGCCCCGGCGCCCCGCGGCAGCACGGCGGACATCGCGAGAAGGAGCGCGAAGACGAGGCGCGCAGCAGGGAGGCGCCTCCGCGGCGGGGACGCCGCCATCGCCCTCGCCGCGCGGTGGTAGGTTGCCACCCGCCCGTTCGCGTTGATATTTTTTCCCCCGCCCTCTAATAACTCGGTGAGACGGCGAGACGGCGAGGAGACTTGCGCGGTGGTGGTGATGGTGGTGTGCGGCCGTGCGAGGAGGGGTAGGTGCCGTGCGCGGACGGAGTCGCTGCTTGCTTGCGTGGGTTATGGGTTTTGGGGATCTGGTTGGAATCGAGTCCGGGTCCCACTAGGGGCGAGGCCCACGGTGCTACTGGGCTGGGGCCAAATCGTTATGAAGTTGTCTGGACACCGCGGTTGTGTGCTTTTTGCTAAATCTGGTCGGACACGTAGCGGAAATTTGAGCAACCCCGAGTCTTCACTCCAAGTAAAAAAAACGGTAATGCTTACATTAGAACGTTCGGTCGTTTTCCGGACGCGGCGGGTGACGATTGAATAACGATTGGTGTCTGTTCACCTGTAAATATTCGTACGCCGCACTTGTTCAGACACGGCTTCCACTCCACCTCTCATTTCTCTCTTGGAAAAAAATTGTGCTCCGTCTCGCCCTCCCCATCTCGGACCCCATCTTCGGTTCTCTCGCATCCGTTGCAGCAGAGATCTGCACCGCCACTGCTGCCTCCTTCCTCCACCCAAGCCGACCACGCCGCCATCTCGCTTGGTTGACGCAGCGCCTCTCCGGCCTCTTCCCTGATCTAGATCCATCGGGGTGCCTCGCCGCCGCGGGCCGCAACCACCGTTGCGGCAGAGGTCTGTGCCGCCACTACTGTCTCCTTTCTCCACCCAAGCCGACCACGCTGCCGCCTCACTTGGCTGATGCAACGCCTCTCCGGCCTCTTCCCAGATCTAGATTCATCGGGATGCCTTCCCGCCGAGGGCCGCAACCGTCGTCTTTGCTGACAGCGTCTCGCGTACGTGTTGGGGCATCTCAGGTCATGCCTGGCCAAGCCAAGGGGCACCGCGTAGCCAGGGCGAGACACCGGGCGACCGGGATGAGGTCACCGCCGGTACCATAGTTCCGCTATCAGGTAGGCCATGGTCATCAGCGACGTTGCGTTTCAAGCGTTTCAGGCCTGCGTTTCTGGTGTTTCAGTTGTGTCTGACGTTTGTTTCAATTGATTTATCCGGATGTTTTAAAAGTAGATTTTGGTGTTGCACATTATTGACACCGTTTTTTGTACGAGTCAATATTGAGCCAAGTGTATTGATTGATAAAGAGGTAAAAATTATTCCTCATCAAGGTGCTATCGGTTTAGTTACCGATAGAAGCAGATGGTGAGTGTGATGGAAGAAGTGTCAAAGAGGAAAGAAGATATGTTTTGCCGATAATAAGGAATTACCGATCGATACAGGTTGGTGTGGCTGACGTAAGTAAGAAGTTGCCGATGGAAATAGAAGGAAGTTGCAGATTGAAGGAATCTGTCGATGGAAATTTTCATCGTAGGGAAGACAGATAAGGAAACTAACGATTTTTTATGCTAGTATTATTGTTTTAGTTTGAGTCCAACTCTTGTACGAGTCGTTTTATTTCCTTAAAAATAGGAGTTTTTTTAGTATGAGTCGTGTCTGTGTACAACTCCTCCTACCGGAGTATAAATATGTACCTAAGGCTCGTGTTGAGGATATCCAATACAATCAAACAAATCTATTATTTTCGTCTTACTTTTTAGCATCTACTTTTTCGCATTAGTTATAGTTTATCTACGAGTTATTACGATCTCGACGGGCTACATCTACAAGATCTCCGTCTACCTCGCGAGTTCCGCTTTTTGAGCAATCTGAGCCTTGACATTCGGGCGTATCGTTGTTGTCTCGTTCATCGTTGTTCTAGTTATCGTCCTTGTTGATTAACTGGTCAAATCAACTGGCACACCTTTGGATATCGAGTTCGGGCATAAGACCGAGGTGTTCGCAGATTCGACATTTTTTGTGTCAAAACCTCTTTTGGCACACCCGGTGGGACCCTAGATACATCTCTTGATCAAGATCATGGGTGGTTCTACTAACGTTGATCCGAGGAACGTCATTGAAGTCTCCGAAGCAGATCTGAAAGATGATCAGAAGCAGGCTATGGAGGAGTACAAGCAGTTGTATCTGAAATCCTTCAGCCTAAACAGGAGTGACGATGCAGTACAGAAGCAAGATCCACCGTTTCCACGGCAGGTCACTTTCGATGTCAATCCTGGTAAGTTACAAGACATGGTTAATACCGTGTTAAATCAGGCGTTGATTAACCACTCTACGGTGTTGTCCAATACTGTATATAATGTTGTCAGGCAATCTTTCAAAGAAGAACAGCCACCTAGATATGTTGGTCTGGCGTATCATCAACCTGGGACGGCATCTGCTACAATTTCATCGGCGGCTCCAGCGTTCCAGCCTGTAAATCCTTCTGCCGATGAAGTTACACCGACAAGATCAAGCCCCGCAAGCGTCGTTCAGCTAAGCACCGATCCAGCGGCGTCAGCAGCATCAGGATAGATTGTCCTGAACCGGTCGGCTCCCGCTAACTGGTTGGGGTACGGTATGCCTCCAGATTCGTCTGCCGACGCCAGGTTGATCCAAGACAATGTGGCGGGGAAGGCTCCAGTGGAATTGGCGACATCGGCACAACCGATGAGCCCGGCGATGCATCATGTTGCGTCTGCTCCAAACATGCAGTTGCCGCCGGGGAGTCTTCAGATGGTCGTACCCAAGATGTCTTGTGGGAAACCATCGGCAGATGTGTTGCCGATGCAACAGGATAGGACAGTTATAAAGTATCCTATGATGATGATGAACCCTCCAACGGGGTGTCAGTGCATCAAGGGGGCCCATTCGTTGACTATTCCAGGATGCAGGAACAGCAGGCGTCGGACAATTACTAACTATCGGCAGGTCACATGCCGATGACCCACAACCCTGTGTGGGCCGGTCCAATTCAACAACAGGTGGTGCAATCTGGGCACCAGATAACGGGGGCGCAGCAATACCCTTACCCGGCCATCATTCAGAATGAAACATCGGTGCATCGGCCGGCGGTGTCCCAATACACCCTAGTTTGTCTCCAAGGATATACATCGGCAAGTTAGTCGATGCATAATATTCAGCAAGGTGGTGTTACGCCTACGCCAATTGGGCCAGCTTACCCACCACAGAGGCAGGAGGGGATGTATCAACCAGTCCAGCCGATGAATGTCCAGCCTGCGCATCGGCAAGATCAAGATGCATACTGGGCTGATAAGATCGCCGAAGTGATGAAAGAACAGTTCGGCACCAAGCCTAAGGTTAATACGTATTCTTATCGGACGTCATATCCTCCGGCGTACGACTTGATTACTCTTCCAAATCTATACAAGGTGCCAGATTTCACAAAATTTTCTAGCCAAGATGACACGTCGACGATGGAGCATATCAACCGCTTCATTATCCAATGTGGAGAAGCAACTACCAGAGATGAACTAAGGGTGAGACTGTTTTCATCATCCTTGTCTGGATCGGCATTTACATGGTTTATCTCGCTTCCTCCAAACTCTGTAATTACTTGAGCCGATCTAGAGAAGCAGTTTCACAGATACTTCTTTTCTGGCGTGCATGAGAAGAGAATTACCGATTTAGTCAAGCTAAAGCAGCGTAATGACGAATCGGTGGAAGGCTTCGTGCAAAGGCTTTGGGACGTGAAGAACAAGTGTTATAGACTGGTGCTTGATGATCGGCAGTTGGCAGATTTGGCCTTCCAAGGATTACTGCCACACATCAAAGACAGGTATGCGTCTCAAGAGTTCGAAAGCCTGAGTCATCTCGTGCAGAGAGTTGCCGATCAAGAAGTTAAAGCCTTCGAACCTAGAAAGACTTGGAACAAGAAGGTGTCTTTCATTGAACAAGAAGAAGATTCTGAATCAGATGAAGGGACGGATATCGGCGTTGCTGAGTGGGTAAAAGATAAAAAGTCGATATCCTATCCGTTTGGTCAGAAGGAGGCTGAAAGATTTACTTTCGATACTGCTAAAGCCGATAGAATATTTGATCTGTTGCTTCAAGAAGGTGGATTAAGCTGGCGCCTAATCAAGTGATTCCATCGGCTAAAGAACTTAGAAGGATGAGGTATTGTAAGTGGCATGATGCAACCTCACATAGTACCAATGATTGCAAAGTCTTTAGACAGCAGGTGCAGTCAGAAATCGAGTCTGGGCGAATTAAGTTTGAAAATTCTAGAGCCCAGAGGCTGATGAAAATTGACCAGCATCTGTTTCCTAATAATATGGTGGAAATTAGTGGAAAGGTCAAAGTAGTGACATCAGAAGTAGCCAAAAAGAATTCGTCGGTGGATCCTGAACATCAAATAGCTGTACAGGATGTAAAGGGAAAAAAACTTGCCGATGAAAGGGAGGGTAAAAGAACTGCCGATGAAAGCAATGGCTCCAGGGGGGTCTCAGAGACGTTCGTCGTATGGTGTTGTGATTACGCATGGAAGACCATGACCAGAGTATAAGCGTTCGCCAGAAGAACAACATCGGTGGCAGGAAGAAGAGAAACGCCAGGAGTGCTATCGGCATAAAGATCATTGGAAGTGCTCCTTCTTCATCCATTGTTGGGAAGAAGGCATCAAACTGCCCACTGCCGATAATTGTCCTGAATGCAACGGGTACTATCCTGCTGATCGGTCGGAGAAGAAGTCTCGTTCTGAAGGTCGGGGATCCAGTTATGCTAGGCCGATCAGGGGAAAGGAATCAGTGCATGATCGGCTTGGGAGCAAACTCAGTGTACATGACAGGCTCGGCAAGCGTATTCGTCAAGAGGAGCTTGAAGAGATGGTTGATGCGAGGGTGCCCGATGAAGAGATATTCTCCGGAGATCCAAACATAAGGAGTAGTGCAAGCCGACATGGTGAGAAACAGTACCAGCCTGTTTGGAAGACTAAGCTTCCTCAATGGTGTCCCAAGGGTCTGACGAAGACTCAGAGAAGGAGGATCCAGCGCGAACGCCAGAATGATCTGCAGTATGGTGAGAACCCTTCGAAGGGAGGATTTCTAGTTCGGGAGTGGAAGCCAAAACGTCAGGGAAGGAATCGATCGGCAGAAGTCAATATGGTTGTTATGTTGCCGATGGAGTTCATGACACCTACTGATAATGAAAAATAAGCTGCTGATATGGCTCAGCTGGTGCTAGATCCGATGGCAGCTGTCTTTGAGAAACCTACCGATGATGAAAGGCAACATTTGAAAGCTTTGTTTGTCAAGGGCAAAGTCGATGCGCAACCGATATCAAAGATGTTGGTCGATGGTGGGGCGTCGATTAATATAATGTCGTATGTCATGTTCAGGAAGCTTGGAAAAGGTGACCAAGACTTAGTCAAGACAGACATAAAGCTAAAAGATTTTGAAGGCAATGTGTCACCAGCTATGGGAGCAATATGCGTAGAATTAACTATCGGCGGCAAAACTTTTCCAACAACGTTTTTTGTGATCAGCGGTAAAGGTACCTACAACTTGCTCCTAGGAAGGGATTGGATTCATGCTAATTGTTGTATTCCTTCCACGATGCATCAAAGCCTCATGCAATGGGTCGGGGACAAGATTGAGATCGTCTGGAGTGAAGCCCCGTCAATGGTTGCATCGGCAGAATAGGAAACTTATGAGCAAACCAAGTGCATATCAGGCGAAGCTTGGGATACTGAGTTTCTCAAAGTTGCCGATTACCAGATCATACCAATCCAAGCAGTTCTCTAAAGAGGAATTTTAACATATCGGATAGTCGATGAAGGAGAACCTAGGTAGGGGTTTACATCGGCAGATGATTTAATAGAGATAAATATCGATGATGGCAATAAGTCTAGATTAATTTTATCAGGTTGAATTTTTCAATCGTTGAATGATGGGGTTTGCTTTATTCGGAACTACACAAAAATACCTGGTTTAAGACCAAAGAATAATCGAACATCGATTACCTGTTAGCTTGGTTCCAGCTGTGTCGGTAATCAATGCACCGATGTATTTTTAATGTGTTGATCGATGTCAAATTACGAAGTTCCATAACGCTTCATGATCGGATCAAATGGTACGCCGTGATGCAATCAAAGTGCTTATCTTGATAGATGCATAAAAAGTGATGTGAATGCACATACCGATGATAGAATTATCATGCAGAACATCGGTAGAAGAGCGTACTAACGTTATATTACAAGCAAAATCAATTGTCAGAGGTCGCCGTTGCCGACACAACAAATTACAACAGGGATTGGATGGACGAAATCGCACGCAGGTGAATTTGGTTCGTTTCCTCTATTTTCCTAGCATCGTCATCGGCGGAACCCTCAACTAGCTTGATTTTCCTCCTCAGCAGAAGAGCTTCACGGGCATTGGCATCCCTTTCTTGTTGCAAAACATTGGTGGTGATTGAGAGTTAAATATTCTTTTGGTTAGCTGAGTTTAAAGCTTCATCCACTTTCTTTAGTTCAGCCAACAGTTTTTCTCTTTGTGCCGATAGACGGATGATCTCTTGTTCAAGCACGCTGTTAGAAGATTCCAGGCGGCTGATGTCTTTGTGCTTTTCATCCGCAGTTTGCTTAAACTTAAGTATTTCCTCTTCAAGCTTTGATTGGGTAATCCTATTGGCAATACGGCGTAAAGCCCGTTGATATTGGACTCGTCGACTTTCAATAAACGCTGCTTGGAAGAGTATCTCTTCGATATCGGCGAGCAGCTGGCCCTGAATTTCCTTGAAAGCTACCCTTACTGCATTGGAATCTTGGACTAGGTCGGAGGTACCTTGTTGCAGTAAGGATAACAGTGCTTCAAGTTTGGTCTTTACTTCTGCCGATATAGCGTCTGATAATGGAGCAGAGATTTCTTCTTCTTCATTTTCTTCCGGCAAGTTGATGGCAAAAGAGAATAGACTATTTGGGGAGTCTTGGGCCTGAGAAGAAGAGAGTTAGAGTTCTATAATCATAAGTTTGTGTTTTGCAAGGTTTGTGACAGTCGAACTTACCATTTTCAGATGGGTTTCTTGCCTTGGGCTTGGTAAATCGGTTGGCACAGTGGTATCTTGCGAGTTGGCGATGGTTGCCGATGGACTTGCATGTACAGGGGGGACAGGTGATGCCGGTGTTGGTGTTGGTGTTGATATTGCTTTTGTTATTGCAGCTAGTCCTTGTGACGATGGCATTGTTTCCTGATTAGGGATCTCATCCTGTAATTGATCAGGGATAGATGCTGATGTTGGCTCCGATGCTGGTGTATCGGTAGTAGTTTGGGAAGACGCAGCTGGTGATACGATTGGGGCCGATGGCTTTGGATGGTTTGATCGAGGAGCAGCACTCGAGGAGCTGTGACCTTTGATTTTTGCGCTTGGGGGCATCGATAGACCGAATTGGAGAAACTTGTACATTCGGGACCGCTGCCGATGAACTCGTTGGCTACGAAAGGGAGCATGCCATGCGAGGTGAAGATTAAGTGGATACTGTAGGTGAGAATTTATAATCCGCACAGAGAATGGAGATTGTTACCTCGGAAGCTTGTGCTAAGACAGTGGCAGTGACCGATGGAATAGCAGCAACCTCAATCGGTTTTTTCGGGTTTGAGGGTGACTTTGGGTGTTTTTCCATATGTGAAAGTAGCCAGTGAAGGGGCCTTGCCGCCGATTCCTAACATAGGGTTCATCAGTCGCAGGTTGAAATATTTACCGCTTCTGCTCTTTTTAGGGATTGGATCATTAACCTGTTGACAGGAAATTAGTTACTGATGTATTTGAAGAGAAGGAAGGAATAAAATCAGAAGTAAACTCACCGCATCATCAGGAATAATATGATCATCATCAATCAAATGTCGATAGTAATGTGATGATACGGCGAATAGTTGATCTTTCCATTCTTGCCACTAGGATTTATATGACTTAGTGAAGAAAGACGTCGGTGTCCAAGAAGAAAAGTCAATGTTTGTTACATCAGCCTGAGGGGAGAGAGTAACAATCTTGTTCCAGTCCGCAACATTGGAGATAGTTCCTCTTGGTTTTATCACGTTGGCATAACTGAGTTTGATCGGTAATTGACCAAATGCTAGCTGTATTGTTGTTGCCGATGGGTAATAAAATTCATAAGATGGAGAAGTGTTCTTCCCAGTCCCAAAGATGTTAACTGGAATGGCCTGGGGGTGATGGTAGCCTTCATGATTCCTTCATTCTGAGGTATAGTCCCATCGGTAAGGCTGAGGGAGAGTGGAAATCGATTGTCTTCATCGTTATAAGGCCACCAGACCCATTCTGCAATCGGAAGTCCGCAGTAGAATTTCTAGAAGAACAGACCAAATTGAACTTCGTTGGCATCGGTTCCAGGTAGCACTATCATGGCTTCCCCGAAGTTAAGCGGAAAACGGGTTGCCGATTCATTTTCGGCGAACACATAATCCTCAAATATTTCTCTTGGGAATCGCCGGCTGAACAAATCAAATTGAAGACATTTATGCATGTGGGCGTTTAGCCATAAGTTAATGAACCACCAAGGACCTCCTAGGTTGCCGATGGGCTCGTCTAGCAGCAGTTTTCTGGACACCTGGTGTAGAAGATAGTAAACTGAACCAAGAAGATATCGGCCAAGGGGAAGACTTCCGTGGGCCAGAAGTTCTGCTGCAGAAAGATACGTATCGGTAGGTCCGACTGTTCTACCGTAGAAGATGAACTTCTCTAGCCACATGTTCCGGAAAATGATGTGATCCCTTTGATCTACCGATCCGGTCTTTTGATATTCTTGGATATACCTAGTCCAGCCACCGGTATTGCGAATAGTTACTCGCTGCTCAGGTTTCTTCTGAAAAAGGGAGGTATTATCGACAGAAGAGACATCCAAGCCGGTGAGCATGTACACATCGGCAAGAGTAGGAGTAGCTGGTCCGTGTTTGAATAGGAATGCGTTCATCGTATCGGACCAGAAATAAGAAGCAGCAATCATCATGTTTTCATTCTTAGTCATATCAGCAAGTGATAATCTAATGCAATGATCTATGCTGCGTTCTGACCAATAGGCCTGTTGTGATCTAGCCATCCTGAGGTACCAATTTTTCCATCCTTTGGTAGGTTTGGGCCATGAACAGAAGGTGTTTGTCCACAACCCCAGATTGAAGCATTCGGATCTAAATGGGATACAGTTGGTTTCTGCGTTGATGAGGTTAGTTGGATCGGGGTTTCCCATCGGGCCCAGACAGCGGAGATATGCTTGATCGGTAGGGATCACTATTTTCTTACGCATTTCCTAGATCCAGAAAAGCAAAGAAAGGAAGAGAGAAGTGATTGTAAGACGGTACAGAAAGATAAAATTGCAGTATATACAGGAAGGGAAGAGAAAAATTACCGCGGGGACGGTGAAGTTGATCGCCATTGAAGCAGGAGTTCTTGCAGGGAGCGTGATTCTTGATGAGAGAGGAAGAACTGCCGCTGGTGCTCTTCGGAGATGACGATGGAACAAAGGTGAAGATGTGAACTTAGGGTGGAAAGGAGAACAGACGATGATCTTTATAGGTCCGGGTCAAGGGGCCTTTTTGAGTTTTCTTTTTGACTAGATAGAGGTATGGGAGGATATCGCAATGAGTCTGCGTAGTGATCTAGGAGTTGCAACTGTTGGTGCTACAGTTGCGGGAGTTGTTCGTAATTTACAGCGACGCTGCGCGGTAATCAAAATAGCAGTAGAATTTTGGAGGGAAAGATTACAACAGAGCAAATTTCGGTGGATAAGATGTTTTATACTCTGAAATTAGGGGGCATGTGTTGACACCGTTTTTTGTACGGGTCAATATTGAGCCAAGTGTATTGATCGGTAAAGAGGTAAAAATTGTTCCTCATCAAGGTGCTATCGATTTAATTACCGATAGAAGCAGAAGAATCTGCCGATGCTGAGTGTGATGGAAGAAGTATCAAAGAGGAAAGAAGATATGTTTTGCCGATAAGAAGGAATTACCGATAGATACAGGTTGGTGTGGTTGACGTAAGTAAGAAGTTGCCGATGGAAATAGAAGGAAGTTGCAGATTGAAGGAATCTGCCGATGGAAATTTTCATCGTAGGGAAGACAGATAAGGAAACTGGCAATTTTTTATGCTAGTATTATTGTTTTAGTTTGAGTCCGACTCTTGTACGAGTCGTTTTATTTTCTTAAAAATAGGAGTTTTGTTTAGTATGAGTCGTGTCTGTGTACAACTCCTCCTACCAGAGTATAAATATTTACCTAGGGCTCGTGTTGAGGATATCCAATACAATCAAACAAATCTATTATTTTCGTCTTACTTTTCAGCATCTACTTTTTCGCATTAGTTATAGTTTATCTACGAGTTATTACGATCTCGACGGGCTACATCTACAAGATCTCCGTCTACATCGCGAGTTCCGCTTTTTGAGCAATCTGAGCCTTGACATCCGGGCGTATCGTTGTTGTCTCGTTCATCGTTGTTCTAGTTATCGTCCTTGTTGATTAACTAGTCAAATCAACTGGCACACCTTTGGATATCGAGTTCGGGTATAAGCCCGAGGTGTTCGCAGATTCGAAGTTTTTTGTGTCAAAACCTCTTTTGGCACACCCGGTGGGACCCTAGATACATCTCTTGATCAAGATCATGGGTGGTTCTACTGACGTTGATCCGAGGAACGTCATTGAAGTCTCCGAAGCAGATCTGAAGGATGATCAGAAGCAGGCTATGGAGGAGTACAAGCAGTTGTATCTGAAATCCTTCAGCCTAAACAGGAGTGGCGATGCAGTACAGAAGCAAGATCCGCCGTTTCCACGGCAGGTCACTTTCGATACCAATCCTGGTAAGTTACAAGACATGGTTAATACCGCGTTAAATCAGGCGTTGATTAACCACTCTACAGTGCTGTCCAATACTGTATATAATGTTGTCATGCAATCTTTCAAAGAAGAGCAGCCACCTAGATATGTCAGTCTGGCGTATCATCAACCTGGGACGACATCTGCTACAATTTCATCGGCGGCTCCAGCGTTCCAGCGTGTAAATCCTTCTGCAGATGAAGTTACACCGACAAGATCAAGCCCCGCAAGCGTCGTTCAGCTAAGCACAGATCCAGCGGCGTCAGCAGCATCAGGACAGATGGTCCCGAACCGGCCGGCTCCCGCTAACTGGTTGGGGTACGGTATGCCTCCAGATTCGTCTACCGACGCCAGGTTGATCCAAGACAATGCGGCGAGGAAGGCTCCTGTGGAATTGGCGACATCGGCACAACCGATGAGCCCGGCGATACATCATGTTGCGTCTGCTCCAAACATGCAGTTGCCGCCGGGGAGTCTTCAGATGGTCGTACCCAAGATGTCTTGCGGGCAACCTTCGGCAGATGCGTTGCCGATGCAACAGGATAGGACAGTTATAAACTATCCTATGATGATGGCGAACCCTCCAATGGGGGTGTCAATGCATCAAGGGGGTCCATTCGTTGACTATTCCAGGATGCAGGAACAGCAGGCGCCGGGCAATTACCAACTATCGGCAGGTCACATGCCGATGACCCACAACCCTGTGTGGGCCGGTCCAATTCAACAACAGGTGGTGCAATCTGGGTGATGGTGAGTGTGATGGAAGAAGTGTCAAAGAGGAAAGAAGATATGTTTTACCGATAAGAAGGAATTACCGATGGATACAGGTTGGTGTGGCTGACGTAAGTAAGAAGTTGTCGATGACAATAGAAGGAAGTTGCAGATTGAAGGAATCTGTCGATGGAAACTTTCATCGTAGGGAAGACAAATAAGGAAACTGACGATTTTTTATGCTAGTATTATTGTTTTAGTTTGAGTCCGACTCTTGTACGAGTAGTTTTATTTCCTTAAAAATAGGATTTTTTTTAGTATGAGTCGTGTCTGTGTACGACTCCTCCTACCGGAGTATAAATATGTACCTAGGGCTCGTGTTGAGGATATCCAATACAATCAAACAAATCTATTATTTTCGTCTTACTTTTCAGCATCTACTTTTTCGCATTAGTTATAGTTTATCTACGAGTTCTTACGATCTCGATGGGCTGCATCTACAAGATCTCCGTCTACCTCGCGAGTTCCGCTTTTTGAGCAATCTGAGCCTTGACATCCGGGTGTATCGCTGTTGTCTCGTTCATCGTTGTTCTAGTTATCGTCCTGTTTGATTATCTGGTCAAATCAACTGGCACACCTTTGGATATCGAGTTCGGGTATAAGTCCGAGATGTTCGCAGATCCGACGCTTTTTGTGTCAACACACATGTTGCAAATTTTGCGTTTATGGTGTTTCAGTTGTGTCTGACGTTTGTTTCAATTGATTTATCCGGATGTTTCAAAAGTAGATCTTGGTGTTGCACATGTTATAACTTGCAAGCCTACTCACGCATGTTTCAAAAGCATTTCATCTCTTTCATACTAATGTTGCAAATATTTCATCTAGGGGTGTTTCAAATAGTGTTGCACATGTTGCTATGGCTACATAAGCATGTTTCAAACGCATGCTTCAATTGTTTCAACTGTTTTTAGATTTATGTTGCACATATTTTATTTTGATATTTCAAAAATAGATCGGCTTTTTTGTGTCACCATCCGCCTGCTGGTGTGGTGCGCCACCGTGGTTCACGTGCCGGAGGTTCACGTGCCGGAACCTGTGGCGTGCAGACACCTGCGCATGTGCTGGTGGGGCGGGGCAGCTGACGCGGGCCTCGGTTCCACCGTGTGGGAGTGGGTCGGGGACGGGATGGGTTTCCACCCTGCGAACGTTGGATGGCCCCAGGAGCGCGATTTCTATCGAGCAAGGCGCGGGATGGGTGAGTGCACGGAAGCTGCGTCCGGACGTGGGTCTGATCCGGACGTCCGGGCGCTAGTGGTTCCCTAAAATAAGTTATGATGAAAAAATTCATACAACCAGGAGCGGATTCAGGACAAGGACACGGAAGACTAAATAATAAAGATTTAAAGTTAGAGTTAAAGATTAATAATAATAATTTAAGATTAATTGTATCCCTGATCTGCCTCTGCATACAATAGATTTTTCAACTAAATATTTAAATATTTCTATTCTTTATTCTTGGCTTCCTAGAGCAGCCGTAATGGTGGGTCGACCCAGCCAACAGAAAGAGTGCCACGTGAGCAGCAAAGAAAAGTCGACTCCTTAAGTAAAAAAAATCATGGGTCTCACATATAATATATAATAGAAAATCATACAAAGATTCTTTACATCATCTTTCTTGCTTTCTGCTAGCGCACACAACCGCTTGATCAAGTGGATTCGGAAAAACATGTGAGAGAAATTTATTTTTTATTCAACATGAGTCGACTCATGACCTTACATCGGTTCTCTTCTTTTTCCTCCGTGAGTCGTTCTCTCGAGTGGTTGACTCGATTTATATGCATGTCACGTCGATATGATGAACCGCTTTTAGTACCCTTTGGAGAAGCCCTTAGTTTCTCGCTTTGCAAAGTGCCAATAAAGATTAGAGATAGGAATTGTTTGACCTGAACCTGGTCTTGAACCTGGCCCCCTCGATGCTGATTTTTAAAAGTCATGGTTTGACCTTTCCAAGAATTTCTAAAACACATTGAACAAGATATCCAAAAAGGGAGTGAATTGGATTTATTTCAAATTTTTAAAGCAAATATAAAATCCTAGCAATGCCAATTACCCCCTAGTGCCTACCGATTGTGTGTCCTAGCTAGAAAGCGGTAGCAAGTCAATGAAAATAAGGACAATACGGAAAGTAATACGGTATTAAGGAGCTAGGGATAGAAAGCTTGACACGACGACGTTTTGTCGAGGTATCGAGGAGTCGACACTCCCCCCTAGTCCTCGTTGGAGCACCTCGCAAGGTGTTGCTCCCCCTTAATCTCGTGCAAGGGATGAGTGCTCTTTACGGGTTGGTTCTTCGCCACTCCGGCTCGATGAACCGCCCATAATTGATCACAAGTTGATGGAGAAGGGCCGCCGACAATCCTCCGACGTTCACCTTCCTTCGAGCACCACCGGACCATCTAGGTGATGTCGATCACCAAGAGTAACAAGCCTTGATCTTCACTTGACTTAATCAAGCCTCACAACTAGAGTGGATGCACACTTGATCTCTTGGATGAACTAGGGAGAGAAGATGGATGGATGGATTCGCAAATCACTCTCTCTCTCTAGAGCTCTTGCTCTCTTCCACACCTCACAAGACTTCTCAGCAACTGAAATGAGCAAAGGCAGGTGGGGAAGGCAAGGGATGGGGTATAAATACCCCCACACAACCAAGCCTCGAGCTGAAAAACATATCGTTTTAGTTGGCGACGGATGCTCCATCGCATGCTCCAACGGTTAGTTACTGTTTACGTCACTAGGTGACGGACGCTCCGTCGCTTGGCGATGGACGCTGCGCCTCAGCGTCCGGCGCCAACTGACTGCTCTCGGATTTCTAGAAAAATATTTTCGGACACCCGCTAGCATCTGACGCCTTGCCGACGGACGCGTCCGTTGCAAAACAGGCGTTTCTGGAGCTCTCTGTGTTGGCGACGGACGCTGCTAGGGCTTCACCCTTGCGTCTGTCGCCAGCATCTGGCGCGACAGACAGTGATATTCTCGGACGCCCGCTAGCATCTGATGCCTTGCCGACGGACGCGTCCGTTGCAAAACAGGCGTTTCTGGAGCTCTCTGTGTTGGCGACGGACGCTGCTAGGGCTTCACCCTTGCGTCTGTCGCCAGCATCTAGCACGACAGACAACGTCTTTCGCCTCTAGCCTCAGCGTTTGACGCTCAGAAAAGCTCTCTCTTAACTTCGGTTTTTGTCGCGATAAATATGGAAGTTATTTTAGGCTATCTTACGGTCACCATAGGCTTGCTTAGAGCTAAGGTTATCAAGTGTGCACCACACCTAAGTCATGAAGCTCTCCTAAGTCAAGCTACTAGTCTAGACCTCTCTTGATAGTACAGTCAAAGATCAAATAGAAGCCCTATCTATACTAAGTGCCCTTCATCTCCTTATGGCACTTAGTCGACCTATCACTCTAGGGTCTTCATCATGTTTCTTTGAAATCCGAAATGATATCCATCTTGAGGGCTAAGTGATAACCATTGATGCTCATTCATATACATTACTATGGCTAAGCTACGTATAGCCTCTGCAAAACACACATTAGCCATAATAATCTTCATGTGTCGTTAATCACCAAAACCAATAGGGTCATGATTCTTCACACACTCTCAATCTTGATTGTTTTTTGAAAAGAATGACAAAAACTACTCTCCAATAACTTCTTATCTTAACTCTTACTCTTAGCACACTTAAAAAAATTGATCCATTCTTACAAAACGAATTTAGAGATGGATATACATAGAAAAAAATAGTTGTAAGTATGCACATTTTTAAGAGAGAAAGGATGTGTAAAATAGTAGGGTTGATTTAAAAATAGTTTTGAATTCCTTGACCATAATTGCATGCGAGAGTTTGAAAACAGGTAGAGAACCTAACAAATATGCTTTAATCATTTTTAGCCACTTGGAAAACTTATTAATTTACCAATTATTTTTTAACTATATATATTGGAGTTGTTGTAATGAAGACTATGACCTCCTGACTCAATGTATAGCATAGGTTGATCCAAATATTTTTACAGTGACAACATGCGTTCTTTCTGAACTGAATATTGTTTGGCTATAATTTGAGATTTATCAACAACACGAGTCAATAGATAAACATAGAGAACTTCTTTAGCTCCTAAATAATCAACCCTAGCTCATTTCTTGTGTTTTTCATATTTTCTAGAGCTATGACTATGAGTAAGAGACTGTAAGAGCGACAAAAGAGGCGCTGACTTCATTTTCTTTGAACACACTCTTTTTTTCCACATCCTATGCTGACATTTATATGCAAATAGCTAGTTGAGTCAGTTTTGTTAGAGATGTCATAGGTTCTAGACATTTTTTCAACATCAATGCTGACAAGTTACCGTGAACTTATATGAGGGTCTAAAGTGGCATGGAAAGCTAACAACTTTTTGTAAGCGCCAACCATGTAGGAGCAATATAAGGTGGTATCAAAAGCTTGTGTCAATGGTACCTAAACATGGTCATAGTGGTCTAAGTTTACTTAGATGCAAACATTTGCGTGCACACACCCGCCTCTATAATCCTGAGGGTTTATTGTTATATCATGAGATTGACAAAAGCCACTAAAACAATCTTGATGTGGAAATGAACACTCGCCAACTTTACACCGCCCCCGTGTCAAGTCAAAGATTAAAACCTAAATAGACAAAAGCTCTAATTTTTTACAACATATAGTAGGCAAAAGCTATAAGAATTTTACAGGATTTTTTGGCACGAAAAGAGTTCAGTTCAAACTACCAAGAAGAACTAGGAAGTTACATTAATAAAAGACTAGCATCAGACTTACTTTCTCCATCCCATTAACAATTACCTTTTTGATAAATTTTGAATAAAATAAATGATCAAACACGGTATTTAAAAGTTAAAACTGTCATTTTTAATAGGACGGAGAAAGTATGTCTTTTAGGGTCTTTTAAGAGAAAAAAACAGAATACAAATGAGAATGGGAATCCAAACACTCTAAATTCTAGAAGGCAATGACTTTAACTTGAGCGGCCGTGTTTTTCGCCCAGTGCACACACACTTCCCGTCTCCCTGTTCTTCTTCTCACCAAGGTGCCCCAGAGTTCCTCCATCTCCTAGTTGTCTCTCCCCATCATCTCTGGTGAGCTCCTCCCTAGTGGTCACGTTGCCAACCCACAAGCTAAAAGGAAAAAGGAAAAAGAAGGAAAAGGAAAAGGAAAGAGAAGGAAGTAGACAAAAGTCATGCCTTCTCCGGTAGTCTAATTATGACATGGCTCGTTCAGAGGGCTCTTCGCACTATCTTTAATATTACTATTTGTCCAAATCTTTCTTTCGCGCCCTCAACTCCGACTTGCTCCTCCCTTGCGGGGGCACCATGGGTATGGCGATGGCGGTAGGTGAGCTCCGTCTAAATCCTAGCGCGACAAGGTGGTGGGACCATGGGAGGAGGAATTAGACTCTATAACCCAATTATCTATTTAAATCCTACTATTTTAAGATTGTCATCTGTTGACAGTCCTTAAGTACCAAATTCAACCGCCAACTAAACAAGGAAAAGGATCTATATGAAACCAACATCTAGAAATAAGGTTTATACTGACAGAATTCCATGAGTTTTGGTGAATGTCTATTTTTGCAGGGGGTATCAGGAAATATGGAGGATAGGCCCACATGTAAGCATTACATAGAGATAATCATCATCTGCAGGGAAAAGAATACTCTAGAAGGGTCAAGAAGGCGCGGGAAGAAACGAGAGGCCGAGCGGGCCCAGGGGCAGGGCGCCCGCCCTAACCCCTGGGGCGGCCGCCCTAGGTCAAGCACCAATGAGTCTCTGCCTGGTGGACCCTCTCTCCACCGCCTTTGATATCACATCTACACCCTCCATTAAGGTCGGTTTGATCCGACGGTTGATGTTCATTTGAGGAGGCTATATAAGGAAGGCCCCCTGACCCTGAGGAGAAGAGCCTCTTTGACCTAATTAATTATTCATCATCCATCTCAAGAAGAGAAGTCCCCAATCAAGCCCTAGAGCCACCACATCAACTAGATCTCTAGTTTAGCATAAATATATAGGATTAGAACTAGAAGGAGTCAATCTTCGATTGGTTTCCGCATCTGTCAAGAGGATTATTGGTAATTCTCTCTAGTTCTTCCTTGTTCTTCATTTGTTCTTCAATATTATGAATATGACTTTGCTCTACTTCATTATATTCTTTATGACTTTACTCTATTCGTTTATGTTCTTAGTTATATTGTTCTTAGTCTATTATGATTATATACTTGGCTTAGTTAGATTTGAATCATATCCATGTTTAGGATCGTATAGCGTTTATCCACCAGTATTATGGGTAAATGATAGATATTGTGTAGGCGTGGTGCCTAGACCATATTTATCTGTGATTGTACCCTACATTCCGGATCGAGAGGTAGATCGCGGGAGTGACAGTCCTGTTGAGTCCTTTGTAGTCCTCCTCCCATTTGTAGGGTAGGCAGAGCAGTACTATTACGGGGAAATGATTGATATGTTTCTCATCTTCCTTAGTAATACTCACTACACATAAATATCTGTTATCTCGCCATGATTGCCAAGTGTAATTGCACTAATCATAATATGTTAGACTGTATAGTTAAGAATGACTTAGGAAATATCTTTGTAGTTCATCCTAATTCCATGCTAATGACTTGCTAGAATATCTGTTGAGGTGCTTATCATTATCTTATGTGGCTAATATTTATGTTGACCAGTATTTATCTTTTGTCACTATTCATTCATTATCTATATCTTATTTGACACTTATCCTGTATTGAGTGAGATAGATAAAAACTCTCCATTACACATGCAGTGATACTCATTAATCATCTTTACTCATTCCTCATTTATTCCTTAGTATCCCTTCCCAGTGGTAAAAATATAAATAACGATACCTGGAATACTCCTAGTTAAAATGCTACATCGGTATAATCTGTGCGCTTACAGAGACATATTTATTATTTATTAGAAGAGCAAATGCATATTTCAATACCGCATCTCTCTGTCATGCTGGAGATGACAACCTAGCTTAAGTGACATGAAAGGTGGATAACCATTTTTGGCGTCGTTATCAGAAATAGAATTTATTCTACTTTTGGTAATTATTCTACTTATGCAAAGATAATAATCCATGATCCAAACACCAACTTATTGTTTCTATTTAGAATCAAGATTGTACATCTATCATCATTATGAGAATGAGATCTAAACATGCCTTTAATAGTGTGCAAAAACTAGAAACGTAGATTTGATTGAGACTCATGACCTGTCCAAAGAGGTTGTCCCCTCCGTTTCGGCCTATGAATACACAAATTTTCTAATGCATCTCTAAGAGTATCCAATAATTTCTTTCAAAAAAACATGATGTTTTTAATTCCTAAAGAGTATTGGAAGGAATAAAGAAGATCATCATCAAGAGTTTCTAATAATTCATACCTAAGATATAGAAGACAATCTTTACATCAGGAGTCCTATACTATTTCTAAATTATCCTAACCACTTTTATATATTGTTTATGTCTTGTATATTTGTATAGGAATCTTTTTCTACTATTTATTATTTCCACATCCTTTCATCTTTAGATTGGGTGATAAACACGCGAGGAGAGAGAAGATACACGTGACTCAGAAGTATGTAACTTTACACGATAGGGTGACTTTTTCTAAGAGAAACTACAAGAGTTCCCTAAATCTCTTCCTAATTCTTGATTTTTAGGCGGATGAGAAAAAATTCCTCTCTAACAACTCATAACTCATACTCCTAATCTTTTAGAATTTGGGAAAAAAACACAGTATTCCGCGTAAAGTTACACGCTTTCGAGTCACGGATATCTTCTCTTCCCTTGGCGTTTGTCGGGTAATATAAAGGTGGAAGGACATGGAAAAAATAAAGAGTAGAAAAGGGTTACTAATGAAAATGTAGGAGAAAGAATATTAAAAATGATTAAAATAATTTAGAAATAGTATATGATGATGTAAAATTGTCTTCTATATTTTAGGAGTAAATTATTAAAACTTTTCAAGATGGTCTTATTTGTTCATTCCAATACTTTTTTAGGAGTTGTAAAATTTTATGTTTTTTAGAAGAAAATAATTCCAATATTTTTAGGAGTTGTAAAATTTGATGTTTTTTAGATTCTTAGAGATGCTCTAAGTTTTAGAAGATTAAAAGGATGAGTTAGGAGTTGTTGGGGAGAAGTTTTTTTTTTCTCATTTGGCTAAAATCAAGAATTAGAAAGGGATTTAGAGAATTATGAGAGATGCTCTAACTTTTCGAGATGGTCTTATTTGTTCATTCCGATACTTTTTTAGGGGTTGTAAAATTTATCTTTTTTGAAAAAAAAAATATTATGTATTCGTATAGATGCTCTAAGGTTTTGAAGATTAGGAGGATGAGTTAGGAGTTGTTGAAGAAAAGTTTTTTCTTATCTATCTAAAATCGAGAATTAGGAAGGAGTCTATAAAACTCTGAGGGATGCTACCGTAAAAAAAAGTGACCAAAATTAATTTATTTTCACGTGCAAAATACAGAAAACAAGAAAATTTCCCCAATTCAAAGAGCGCCGAATCCATGGTGCAAAATACAGAAAACAAGAAAAGTTCCCCAATTCGAAGGGGGCCGAATCCGTGGAGCAAAGCTTAGTTTGTTGCATCCACTGAAAGGGAACACCATCGAGAATTCGAGGCGGCAAGCAACTTCAGCTCTCAAGAAAAAGCAAGGAGCTGCCTTTCCCAACTATTGCTTGTAGGACGACGGATCTGTGATCCGAATGTGGCAGGGCTGCGGAGCAGAGACAGAACAGTACCGCACGCTATTCAGAATCCAGGACACATGAATCCTGATTGTTCCTTCAGTCCTTGGTTCGCCCATCATGGTAGGTGCCGTCTGATCCCTGACAAGAGGCTGTCATCAAAGACGCCCCGGCACCATGAAACCACCTGATCCACTCATGCCTCACCTCATGGCTGGCGCCGCAGGTGACCTGAAGTAGACATGCGCACACACTCGTCGCTGAACCTGAATCAGTTTTACCTGCATCTTTGATTCAGCAACAACAAAGAAGAGGTTTCCACGCCATGTCCATCTCAATTCTCCACGCCAAACCAGTTGATCCACCAGTACTCTACATCATTCATGTCACCATTCACCAGAACGAGAAAAAGAAGAGGTTTCCCCCCAACCCCGGAGTTTCCTGACCTCCGCCGTCAATCACGACGGAGGCTTCTCTAACAGATTCGCTGGCCGAGACGCTCTACTATTGCTGCTGCTGCTGGCCTCCGGCGCCGGCGGAGCGGGGTCTCTTGGGGCCTCCCTTGTCGCCTCCGGCGACTTTCTTGGCAGCGACGGCGCGGGCGAAGGACCCTGACATGTCACCGTAGAGGTCGACGACGCGGGCGATGTTGGTGTTGAGCTCCCGGATGAGGGCCACGTTTCGGGTGAGGCCGTCCGCATCACGGGTCTCCTGGTTCTGGCTGATCTCCTGGATCAGCACGCGGTTGTGCTCCAGGATCCCCTGCACCTCGCCGAAGCTCTTCTGCAGCATCTGCGGCAACTTCGAGCCGCGGTTGCTGTCGGTGCTGATGCCGGCGCCAGTCCCCGCTTCCGCCCCAGCCACGAACAGCTCCCTGCTGCCGCTGCCGGAGCCGCCGTCCTCCTCCATCAATCCGAGCTGCCCGCGTTGCTGCTCCAGATGCTGTGCCCTGCCGCGCAATCAACAACCACGGATTCAGGACAAAGGTTCCAAAATCCTTCCTCCCTCCAAGAAACAAACAAAAAACAAAAAGATAAAAAGAAAAGAGAGCGAGGCTCGGTAAAAAAAATCCCGCGGCGGCCATGGTTCAGAGAATATAATCCAGGGACAGGGGACGACGGTGGGGGAGCACGGAATGTACCTCGGAGGCGTCGAAGATCTGCCGCGGTGGCCGGTGGGCACTGCTGTACGGGAGGATCAGGGCCACAGAGGGGGGAGCTTTATAGGCGAAGCGGTGGGAAGAGAGAGAGAGAGAGAGAGAGAGAAAGAGAGAGAGAGAGAGGGAGGATTCGCCGATTCGCGGGCGAGAACGGCACCGGATCGGGGCAGCAGCGAGGGATGCGTTTCCGACGGCGTGTCGACGAGATCCCTCCTCTCGGCGTTGGGGTTCTTTCCCCAAAAGCGCAGGATTTTTGGGGGAAAGCGCCGGGACGGCTCACGCCTGTCCGTCGGGGCCGCCCCCTGCCTCGGCTCCGCGGATGATCTGGCCTGTCCATGTGGACCCTGCCGTCCACGGAGATTTTTATTTGCCGTGGGGACCTCCGGCTCTTCACCATGCCGTGCACGCTCCGGTGTCCGGTCTCGGTTTTGCTTCTACTAGTGGCTAGTGCCGTTGCTCCTGCTACTGCCTCGTGATTCAGGCCATGGTGGTGGTGCCGTTTGCGTGTACGGGCACATCTTCAGTGTCACGTTTCCAGGGCGGAGGTGGGCGATGAGATTTTGAAGAAAAACAAAGACAAGGCTGAAAGCGGAAGGGGGATGATAGAGCAAGTAGGTAGGTTCTGAGATCTAATAAAGCATAAATTGAGTATAAACTATACTTGTTCAGGTGAGCTCTACCTAGCTCGACACCTTAGTTGCTCAATCTCTATCTTTACAACTCAAAAATACGGATCTATTACGTCCACCCAGCGACACCAAACCACCCGACGAAGGGAACCCGGCTAAGCGAAAAAATCCCGCAATCCCGCAACAAGAAAAAAAAAACCGACAACGCAAACCTCCAGGCACACATGAAAACAAAAAAAAAAAAAACTGACGACGCGAGTTCCCCGGCCTCACACGCGAAAAATATCCAGCCCGGCCTCCGGCCTCCACACGAGGATCCACCACGAGTTCCAATCTGACCTCCACACGCGCACGTCCTCCACTCCGTCCAGCTGGCAACGGGCGCGGCCCTAACGGCCCCGAGCCGACGCTGCGCCGCGGAGTGGTACTGCGGTCCCCGGATCCTGACCCGTCGGACGACGCGCTGTCCGTGTCGTCGGAGGAGGACAATGCCAGCAGGTACTCGTTGTCCGCGCCGAAGATGGTGGAGGACTGGAGGCGATCGTGTGAGTCTCCTTCTTCTTGGTCGGAGCAGAGAGCTCGTCGCGCCCGCACGACGCCGACGACGGTGGCGGCCACTAGTACATGTTCTGGCTCGCGTCGGAGACCTTGGCACGCGCAGTGGGCCTCTTCGGCTCCGGCGTGGGCAAATCCGCGGCGGCGGAGCTTGCCCTTGAAAGGTCCTAGATGGCTAGAGGGGGTGAATAGCCTAATAAAATTATACAAATCACTAGAGCAAAAGGTTAGATAACACTTAAGCGAAGCTTTTTGCTCTAGCTCTACTTGGGGTGCAAAGCCACCTATCCAATGCAATTTTAGTTAACTAAGTGCTTATCAATCAATAGTAAGAACCGAAAGCACTTAGCACAAGCTAGTGAGAACAACTACTAAAGAAGCTAACTAGCAAGCTAACTAGACAAGATATGAGAGAGAAAATACAAGAGAGGAGGTGATTGCTATACAGATGCCTTGTGATGTATGGATGTTAATAGAAAGAACCAATCACAATGAATACCAAAGAGTAGCCGGGAGACAAGATGACAATCGATTTTTCTCCCGAGGTTCACTTGGTTGCCACCAAGCTAGTTCCCGTTGTGTCAACTACTCAAGTGGTGATTCGGTGGCTAATAGGCAATGACAAGCCTAGCCCACTAACTCGGGTGCCACAAGAATCCACCCAACTGAGAGTAACTCAATGACACGAGAAATCCACTAGAGTTACCCTTTGGCTCTCCGCCGAGGTGGGTACAAGCCCTCTCACAATCACCGAAGTCGGCCGCAAACAATCACCAATTGCGCCGAAGCTTCTCCACAATCGCCAAGCCGTCTAGGTGTTGGCAAACACCAAGAATAACAAGAAACCACACGGCGATGACGATGACCAAGTGCCACTAAGATGCAATGCAATGATCAATGCACTTGGATCACTCAAACTCTCACAAATATGCAACAAGAGTGAAGAGAGTGAGTTGGGGGCTATCTCAAGCAAGCACAAGTGTATCAAATGAATGAGAGGTGCAAGAGTGAGCCCTAGGAGCCGGCCACTTCACTTATATAGCCATCCAAACCGAGCTAGCCGTTTTGCCCCTTTCCACAGCTTCCTGCAGGCATCCGGACGCTGTTTGCATGGGGGGTCCGGACCATTGCGTGTGCGTCCGGACCCTCCTTCCATTTTGAATCCAGCCGTTGGCGCCTTCACTGTGGCTGACGTGCGACATCCGGACGTGGTGAATAGTGGCGTCCGGACCCGCTTTTCCTTGCGTCTGGATCCAACTCAGAGAGAGTCCAGAGAGCACCCTCTCTCCGAACCCGCGTCCGTGTCCATGGTCCGGACCAAGCTTTGCGTCCGGATCATCTGAACAGAGGAGTCCAGTGAGCTCCAACCTCCGGACGCTGCGTCCGGAGTCCGCGTCTGGACCACCTGTCCAGAGAAGCTGTTGCTTAGGGTTTGCAACGGACGCATGTCCATTGGTCCGGTCGGCCTCTGCCCTGCGTCCGGACCTTGCGTCCGGAGCCTCTCTGAGTGGCAAACCGAGTCACTTCTTCTCCGAGCTTCCATGTGCTAACACCTTGTGATTCATACCTTTGTTCACCTGTGCTAGCTTTTACAATATAGTTCATGGGTTATATTTAGTTTTGTTCATGTCACTAGGTTTATTTTATGTGAATGCAATGCAAACCTAGTGGCACATTATAACCGCAAACAACACGAGTTTTCCCTTCTTGATAGTACGGCTATCTATCCTAAATGTGATCACACTCTCTATAGTGTCTTGATCACTAAACCAAAAATGGCCCTATTGATATACCTTTGCCTTGAGCCCATTTTTTTCTCTTTCTTCTTTTCCTTAGTCCATGGAGCGCTTGATTCATCATGATCATCCATCTAGCTCTATGTACCAAGGTGAGCCACCCTATGTTGATCATACACTTAGTTCAAGGGTTAGTCCATAGGTTTCATCAATTACCAAGGAGAGCGAGGAGTTCGCGCCGGACGCTGAGGCGCAGCGTCCGTCGCAAAACATCGAAGCGTCCGTCGGGCTTCCAGATAGCTCTGCAGAGAGGCAGTTTTGAAGAAAGACGCTGGACGCTGAAGGTCAAGGCGTCGAACGGTGGCGACGGAGCGTCCGTCGCCCGTGAAGAATCCCAACGGCTAGTTCTAACAACGCGTCGGACGCTGACGACGGAGCGTTCGTCGCCCCCATGAAGAGCGTCCGTTGCCAACTTAACAGGGCAACGACTAGTGGACTTTGAGGGGGTCTATAAATATGTGTTGGCCGGCTAGGGGATCTCTCTCGCACATTTGAACATCTTGAGACTCCTTTGAGCTGAGCAAACTCCCTCCCACTCATCTCCATGCTTGGTTAGTGAAAACCTAATAGAGATTGAGTGATCCAAGTGCATTTCGCATATAGCTTGCATCTAGTGGCACTTGGGAGGCGTTCTCGCTGCGGATTTCTTGTTGCTCTTGGTGATTGTCATCACCTAGACGGTTTGGAGCAGCGGTGGTAGATCGAGAAGCTTGGTGATTGTGCTTCGTCGACTACAAGTTGATTGTGAGGGGTTATTGTGCCTTCCTCGCGGGAGATCGCAAAGGTAACTCTAGTGGATTGCTCATGGCGGTTCAATGGACTCATCTTGTGTTGGTTGTGCGGCACCCGGTGACGGGTTTGGTGTGTGAAGCCAATTAGCGCATGAACCTTCAAGTGAGTGTCTTGCCACAACGGGGACTAGCTAGTTGGCAAACTAGTGAACCTCAGAAGAAAATCAAGTGTCAACCATTGTCTCTTGTGATTGATTGACTTCATTGGTATTCACTTGATTGGTTCATCCCCAACTACTCCTCGGCGGTATAAACTCCTTTCCCATCTTCGCATTACCTTATTCATACTTGTCCTAGTAACTACTAGAATTGAGTAGGCATTGAGTGATCCTAGAGCTATTTAGGATAGAAATTGTGGTTAGGTGGCTTTGCATCCCCTAGTAGGCTAGTGCAAGTCAAGCTTCGCTTCATTGCTATCTAACTTGTTGTTGAGATTGTTTTTAGATTTCGATTTAGGCTATTCACCCCCCCTGTAGCCATCACTAAGGACCTTTCAAGTGGTATCAAAGCTAGTAAACCGTTGATTTGAGGCTTAACAACCTACGATGTGAAGATGGGTCATATCAACAACATGAAGAAACCACCCAAGTTTGATGGCTCAAACTATGGTTATTGGAAAGTGAAGATGACTGCTCATATCAAGTCAATTAGCCGGAAGGTTTGGCTTGTGGTGGACAAGAAGTTTGAGGTAGTGAGTGAGGCGGCTCCCACTCCTCAAGAGGAAGAAAAGTTGCAACACAATGATATTGCTCTAAGTGTTATCCATGAGGCACTTGATGAAAAAGTGTTTGAGCAAATCAAGAATCTTGAGGGTGCTCATGAGGCTTGGAAGAAGCTAGAAGAATCATTTGAAGGCACTCAAGCCGTCAAGAGTGCAAAGGCATACATCCTCAAAGAAAAGTTTGCAAGCTTCAAGATGGAGGATGATGAGAATGTGCCGGAGATGTTCCATAGGCTACAAGTGTTAGTCAATGATCTCACGGCTCTTAGTGAGAAGGTTGAGGACAAGGACTTCTCTCACAAGTTCTTGAGAAGTCTCCCATCTCGGTTTGAGACTCTTGTGACCTTGATTGTGAGAGGTGGATTGGATACCGTGACTCCTAACCAAGTTTTGGGAGACATGATGACACAAGATGCTTACCGGGACAACAAAGAGAAAGATGTCAAGAAAGAAGAAAATAAGTATGAGAAGAAGAAGAGCATAGATTTCAAAGCTACTTCATCTCACAAGAGAAAGGGCAAAGCCAAAAATGAAGAATCAAGTGAGGATGAAGACTCAAGTGCTAGTGAGGTTGATGAAGAAGAAATGGCTCTATTTGTGAGAAAATTTGGAAGATTCATGAAGAAGAAGGGCTATCATGCAAGAAGGAAGAGACCATCTTCCAAGAACTTTGATGAGCCAAGGAAGTGCTTCAAGTGTGGAAGCTTTGATCATCTCATTGCTCATTGTCCATGCAATAGTGACAAGGATGATGATGATCACAAGAAGAGAGACAAGAAAAAGAAGAAGCCCACCTTTGACAAGAAGAAGAAGAAGAAGGGGTATTCTCACATAGTGACATGGGATAGTGACTCTTCGTGTGGTGAAGATGAAGACAATTAAAAGAAGACCACTACCAAGAAGAAGGCTTTTGCAAGCATTGCAATGAAGGACAAGATCTCTCTATTTGACACTCTATCATCATGCTTCATGGCTAAGTCCACTAAGGTACTTTCTTAAGATGAGAGTGAGAGTGAGAGTGAGAGTGATAGTGAGGAGCCCTCCAAGGAGAAACTCATGGACATGCTTGAACAAGCTAAGGAATACATAGATAAAAAGAGGAAGGAATTCAATGATTTGCGCAAGACCAATGTGGTTCTTGAGCAAAACCTTGATGAGGCCGTAGCATCTCATGAGAGGCTAATGGAAGCCCATGAGAAGCTAGTGAAGTCTCACACTAAGCTTGAAGGAGCTCATTCCTCTCTCTTAGATCAAAGTAAGAAAGAGATTGTTCAAACATATGACATGGGAGTTACTTGTGATATTCTTGATGAATCTTTTTATGCTCCTATCATTGTTGCTCCCACTAACCCCTCTTGTAGCACTACCACTTCTATTTCATCTACTAGTGATGGTTTCACTTGTGATGCCTCACTAATGGTTGAAAATGAAACCCTCAAGAAGGAGGTTACCAAGCTCAATCACTCCTTAGCTAAGGCTTATGGAGGTGAGGACCGTTTGCTTATGTGCTTGGGTAGCCAAAGAGCATCTCTCTACAAAGAGGGATTGGGCTATACCCCCAAGAAAGGCAAGGCCTCTTTTGCTCCTCACAAGACTTGTTTTGTGAAGAACACTAGTAGCTATTGCAATATTTGCAAGCAAGTTGGTCACAATGAGCAAGCATGCAAGAACAAGAAGGCCAAGAAAGACATATCCTCTAAAGACATATCCTCTATTAGAGTTGATTCATTATATGTTCTTTCCAAGGGTACTAATGGTGTTCATGCCAAGTTTGTTGGTGCACCATGGATGGCTTCCAAGAAGTCCATTTGGGTACCAAAATCCTTGGTAACTAACCTTGGAGGACCCAAGCAAGTCTGGGTACCTAAAAAGAATTGATCTCTCTTGTAGGTAAATTACAAAGCCGGAGGGAGGCATTGGGTGCTAGATAGTGGGTGCACTCAACACATGACCGGAGATGGAAGGATGTTCAAATCAATCAACCAAGATAGTGATCATGGATTTGATAGTATAACTTTTGGTGACAATGGCAAAGGCAAGGTGAAAAGGCTTGAAAAGATTGCTATCTCCAAAGATCTAAGCATTAGCAATGTGCTTCTAGTTGAAAGGCTTGAGTTCAACTTATTGTTGGTGGCTCAACTATGTGATCTCGGTTTCAAGTGCATATTTGGAGTGGAGGATGTGGAAATCATAAGTGTGGATGGCTCTAACATGATCTTCAAGGGATTTCGGTATGAGAACCTATATCTTGTGGACTTCAATGCTAGTGAGACTCAACTCTCAACATGTCTCATTACCAAATCAAGCATGGGTTGGCTATGGCATAGAAGGCTTGGACATGTTGGCATGAAACAATTAAACAAGCTAGTCAAGCATGATCTTGTGAGAGGCTTGAAGGATGTCTCATTTGAAAAGGACAAGCTATGTAGTGCATGCCAAGCCGGAAAGCAACTTGGCAACACTCATCCAAAGAAGAGCATCATGAGTACAAGCAAAGCTTTTGAGTTATTGCATATTGATCTCTTTTGGCCAACTACATATGCAAGCATTGGTGGAAACAAGTATGGATTTGTGATAGTTGATGACTTCACAACATACACATGGGTATTCTTCTTGAGTGACAAAAGTGACACATTTGATATCTTCAAGTCATTTGTCAAGAGGTGCCAAAATGAGTTTGAAACAACTATCAAGAGAGTTAGAAGTGACAATGGGAGTGAGTTCAAGAACACAAGAATTGATGAACTTTGTGATGACTTTGGAATCAACCATCAATTCTCTCCAAAGTACACTCCACAATCCAATGGAATAGTTGAAAGAAAGAATAGAACTTTGATTGACATGGCAAGATCAATGTTGAGTGAATACAATGTTAGTCATTCCTTTTGGGCCGAAGCTATCAATACGGCTTGATACTCTAGCAACCGTCTCTATTGTCATGGAATGCTTGAGAAGACTACATATGAGCTATTGAATGGAAGAAAGCCAAATATTTCTTACTTTCGGGTATTTGGGTGCAAATGCTATATATTGAAGAAAGGCACAAGACTAAGCAAGTTTGAAAGAAATGTGATGAGGGTTTTCTACTTGGTTACTCTACATCTAGCAAGGCTTATAGAGTTTGGAACTTGTCGAGTGGAATTCTTGAGGAAGTGCATGATGTGGAATTTGATGAAACATAAGGCTCTCAAGATTAACAAGAAAACTTGGATGATGTGAGAGGTGATAAATTGGTCAATGCAATGAAAGATATGGATATTGGTGACATAAGATCAAGACAAGTGCAAGATGAAGATGAAGATCAAGTGACCTTTCCCTTACAAGAAGAAGCTAGTGGCTCTCCAACTCAAGATCAAGCAAATGCTAGTGAAGCTCAAGTTCAAGATCAACAAGAGGCTAGTCCATCATCATCTCAACCGAATGCTCAAGATTCCCACATGCAAGTGCTCCAACCTACCAATATTGCA
The DNA here is from genome assembly GCA_022036555.1 of Microstegium vimineum. NCBI lineage: Eukaryota > Viridiplantae > Streptophyta > Magnoliopsida > Poales > Poaceae > Microstegium > Microstegium vimineum. Next base: position 13,964,310 of record CM039120.1, read on the forward strand.
AGAGACCATCCTCTAGATCAAGTTATTGGAGGCATTCAAAGTGGTGTTCAAACAAGATCAAGATTGGCTTCATTTTGTGAGCATTACTCTTTTGTCTCATCATTTGAGCCAACCAAGATTGATAAAGCTTTGAAGGATGTGGATTGGATAAATGCTATGCATGAAGAGCTTAACAACTTCACAAGAAATCAAGTTTGGAAACTAGTGGATAGACCAAGAAATCACAATGTCATTGGAACCAAATGGGTATTCAAGAACAAGCAAGATCAAGATGGAATAGTGATGAGAAACAAAGCAAGACTAGTTGCACAAGGGTACACTCAAGTAGAGGGTCTTGACTTTGGGGAAACATATGCTCCGGTGGCAAGATTAGAGGCAATACGGATTCTATTAGCCTATGCTTGTGCACATAACATCAAGCTATACCAAATGGATGTCACGAGTGCATTCTTGAATGGGTATATCAATGAGGAGGTATATGTTGAGCAACCACCCGGATTTGAAGATGCAAAGAAGCCCGACCATGTTTACAAGCTCAAGAAGGCTCTTTATGGATTGAAGCAAGCACCTAAAGCATGGTATGAGAGGTTGAGAAGCTTTCTTCTCTCTAAGGGATTCAAGATTGGGTTAGTTGACACCACCCTATTTACCAAGAAGATTGGAAGTGACTTGTTTGACTTGCAAATCTATGTTGATGACATTATCTTTGGGTCTACAAATCAAGAATTTTGTGAAGAGTTTGGTGAGATGATGACAAATGAATTTGAGATGTCCATGATTGGTGAACTTAGTTACTTCCTTGGACTTCAAATCAAGCAAATGAAGAATGACACATTTGTGAGTCAAAGCAAGTATATCAAGGACATGATGAAAAAGTTTGGATTAGAAGAGGCTAAAGGCATTAGTACTCCCATGGGGACTAATGGACACTTGGATAATGATACAAGTGGCATGATGGTGGATCAAACACTCTATCGGTCAATGATTGGAAGTCTACTCTATGTGTCCGCATCAAGACTGGATGTCATGTTTAGTGTATGCATGTGTGCAAGATTTCAAGCATCTCCTAGAGAGAGTTAGGTGAAGGCCACAAAAAGAATATTAAGATATTTGAAGCATACACAATATGTTGGATTATGGTTTCCCAAGGGGTCAAGATTTGAATTAGTTGGATATTCGGACTCCGATTATGCGGGATGCAAGGTTGATAGGAAGAGCACTAGTGGAACATGTCAACTATTGGGAAGATCACTAGTCTCATGGTCATCCAAGAAACAAAATAGTGTGGCACTCTCTACCGCCGAAACCGAATATATAAGTGCGGGGAGTTGTTGTGCACAACTACTATGGATGAAGGCCACCTTGAATGATTATGGAATAAAATTCAAGAAAGTTCCCTTGCTATGTGACAATGAAAGTGCAGTGAAGCTTACAAGCAATCCCATACAACACTCTAGAACTAAGCACATAGATGTGAGACACCATTTCATAAGAGATCATCAACAAAAAGGTGACATTTTCATTGACAATGTGGGCACCGATGATCAATTAGCCGACATATTCACCAAGCCACTTGATGAGAAGAGGTTTTGCAAGTTGAGAAATGAGTTGAATATCTTGGATTTCTCCAACATGAGTTGATGCACCCCACTTATGACATGCCTCTACTCCAAAATAGCAAGGTACAATTGATTGACATATGCATTTATCCTTTGCTAGACTTGTGTAGAGCATATAGGCATCTTCTCTCATTACATTAGGCTCATTCATGAAAATTAAATGATTTCTATGGACATATGGTACCACTATAGCTTCTATGAGTTCTTTGATCTAGTGGTGGCATATGACAAGTTTATAAGCTTGCAACCTCACATGTTTAGTCTAGAATGCTTATTCTTGTACTTAACCAACATGGCCAAGATAACCATTGCAAGATGTGTGAAGAAGCTTGTCCATGGTTTAAAACCATGTTAAGTATATAGGACAAGTGATCTAGGTTAAACTGTAAAAGATTTTTAACCCCACTCTCTTTCTAAATTGACTTGATAAATAAATCTTCCTAAGTATCCTCAAGTGATACATGTTACTACAAGTGGTTTCCTTTGTGGTAATGTGTGACAAAGGGGGAGGAATTGTGATAAAATGATCCAAATATAAAGGGGGAGAAAATAGAAATAGGAGGAGAAATAGGATTTTGAAAATTGAAAAATTAAATATTGAGCACACAAGTAGGGGGAGCAAGCCTATGAACAAGTTGTTGCATTTGGATGTGCATTTACACATATGTTTGCTTGCATTGAACTTCAATTCAATATGACTTGCTTGTGTGGTACATGTCTAGTATAATCTTGATTGATGAATTGATAACTAGCATGTATAGAAGTTAGCTAGATCCTTAGAATATCTTGTGTATATCCAATTGGTATCGAGCTAACCATGTTGCTAAGGAAGGTATGATTGGCGCACTTCGATTGGTATCACGCTTCAAAGGTCCATTTCTTATACCTTAGCATCATGACATAGTTTGCAAGCATGTTACCCCTCCCAAAAGTCTATCTCAGCATATGTGCAAAACTTTGACTCATAATCATAAGAAGTGCACATATGTAGGGGGAGTAAAACACTTTCAAACATGTTATGAATTCAAAATCATATTTCATATTATTTATATCGGGTTGTCATCAATTACTAAAAAGGGGGAGATTCAGAGATCTCTAGTGTTTTGGATAATTGATGAAACCTAAAGTACTAACCTAGCTCTAAGTGATTGAGTAGGTATAGTACACTCATTGAAGATGATGACAAGTGGTGGAGCAAGCAAAGGTGGTGGAGACCTAGAGCTCACATTTGGAGAAGGAGAATGGAAAGACCCTAAGCTAAACAAGGCAAAGGTATATGCTAAGGCTTTTGTTTTGGTGATCAAGACACCAAGTGGGTGTGATCACATTTAGGTTAGACAACCGTACTATTAAGAGGGGAAATGCAAAAGTGATTGCGGTTTGTCAAGTGCCACTAGGTGTTATCTATATTGCATGAACATTTAGGACCTAGTGACATACACCATGCTAAATGACAAATGAAACATGCCAAGACAAGCTCACCAAGGTGGATACTTAGTGCTTGACAACTTATAGCAAAGGTGGAAGAAACAAGAGACGCACAGAGGGCATCAGACGCTGAAGAAAAGGGCATCGGACGCTGTCCGACGCAACGGATGATGGCGTCGGACGCTGAGGTGCAGCGTCCGTCGGATCGACGGAGCGTCCAGAAATATTTTCTCGGAATATTTTCAGAAACCCGAGAGCGAGGAGTTCACGTCGGACGCTGAGGCGCAGCATCCGTCGCAAAACATAGAAGCGTCCGTCGGGCTTCCAGAGAGCTTTGCAGAGAGGCAGTTTTGAAGAAAGGCGCCGAACGCTGGAGGTCAAGGCGTCGGACGCTGGCGACGGAGCGTCCGTCGCCCGTGAAGCAGCCCAACGGCTAGTTCTGACAACGTGTCGGACGCTGGCGACGGAGCGTCCGTCGCCCCCGTAAAGAGCGTCTGTCGCCAACTTTACAGGGCAACGGCTAGTGGACTTTGAGGGGGTCATTAAATATATGTTGGCCGGCTAGGGGATCTCTTTCTCGCACATTTGAACATCTTGAGACTCCTTTGAGCTGAGCAAACTCACTCCCACTCATCTTCATGCTTGGTTAGTGAAAACCTAATAGAGATTGAGTGATCCAAGTGCATTTCGTATATAGCTTGCATCTAGTGGCACTTGAGAGGCGTTCTCGCTGCGGATTTCTTGTTGCTCTTGGTGATTGCCATCACCTAGACGGTTTGGAGCAGCGGTGGTAGATCGAGAAGCTTGGTGATTGTGCTTCGTCGACTACAAGTTGATTGTGAGGGGTTATTGTGCCTTCCCCGCGGGAGATCGCAAAGGTAACTCTAGTGGATTGCTCGTGGCAGTTCAATAGCCTCATCTTGTGTTGGTTGTGCAGCACCTGGTGACGAGTTTGGCGTGTGAAGCCAATTAACGCGTGAACCTCCAAGTGAGTGTCTTGCCACAACGGGGACTAGCTAGTTGGCAAACTAGTGAACCTCGGAAGAAAATCAAGTGTAAACCATTGTCTCTTGTGATTGATTGACTTCATTGGTATTCACTTGATTGGTTCATCCCCAACTACTCCTCGGCGGTATAAACTCCTTTCCCATCTTCGCATTACCTTATTCATACTTGTCCTAGTATATTAGGTTGTGTCTAGAGGGCTACTAGAATTGAGTAGGCATTGAGTGATCCTAGAGCTATTTAGGATATAAATTGTGGTTAGGTGGCTTTGCATCCCCTAGTAGGTTAGTGTAAGTCAAGTTTCGCTTCATTGCTATCTAACTTGTTGTTGAGTTTGTTTTTAGATTTCGATTTAGGCTATTCACCCCCCTCTAGCCATCACTTAGGACCTTTCAACGGCGGCGTCCACCATTGTGGGTGGCATCCTTGCTGCCAGTGGGTCAATGGGCACCCACGGTCGTGTGGTCGATGGCGAGCCGGCAACGCTTGCGTGCGAGACGGCGAGAGTTGAACGGGAGCAGCTGAGACCAACGACGGGCGCGGGTGGCGCGAGCTTAGCTTGCTCTGCTTCCTCATGTGGAATCTGCTGCTTACAAGGTGATGTGACTATTTATGGTGTTGTGCACGTATGCGTGTATGTATTTTATATGCCTATGATTCAATCGTCCATTTTAACCTTTTTCTTCCAAATTTACACTAAAATTTATACAACTTCCAATTTATATAGTAGATCATATAGTTTGTTTACCATCAAACTGTTTGAATCGATGCTTCCGGTTGATCTCGAATTGTTTGTCGTTGGCTGAGTTGGAACCTAAAACCTGGAAATTGGTAATGACAGGATACCAATTTTTATTTTTCCTACATGACTCGTCTGAAGTCATAAGTGAACTTCAAATTAGTTGTAGGTACAAGTTTATTTTTGTCCTACAAACCAGATAAAAAGAAGATTGGTTGCAACTTTTGAACTCAAAGTAGTTGGTACAATCTAAAGAGAAGATGTTTAATGCTTGTTTCTAAACAAGAGCTCTCATGTTTGGATAGACAAAAGCTCTCATGTTTGGATAGATGACTACCCTCCATTTATTCGTCATTTACTTGTAAAGGATGTAACCGTTCTTTCAAATCAATAAAGCTTGCTGAATACCTCCACACAAAAAAGAACTGTTGCAACGCATGGAATTGTATATAGTAGATAGAGTTGGTGAGCCTGCAATGCCATACTCTTTGTGATTGTTTTAATTTCACGAACTTTGATTTTTGATTAAATATCACTTTAATATCTATATTAATTTTTATATATTGTTATCTTAACGTGCGATTTATGATTTTTTATATAAAGTTTTGTTATCCCATAGCAACGCACGAGCACGATACTGGTTAGAATATAATTGTAAGGTGCTTGAGGGCTTATATAGAGTGGTGTAGCCTTGGCTAGACCGATTGTTTTAATTTCACATTTGTTTTGGTTAGCCCACAAAATTAGTTTTCGAAAGGACTATTTACCCCCTTTAGTTCACCATCTTTACCTATCAAATGGTATCAAAGGTTCTCTCATTTATGGTCTTCACCAATCCAAGAGAATGATGACTATGTGCTAGATCTTGATTGTTCACACATTTAAGGGCACACACTTTGCATGGTAGAAAAATTGGATGATTAGCAATTTTAAGTTTATTTGCCCTCAAATGTGGTGGATCGTACATGTAGGCTTTTCTCATGTGTTGGATGAACAAAAATCTAACTCAAGCACAAGAAAAATGCCTAGATCTTGAAATCGAAGCCACTTGCATTTTACATCAATCTTTGAGTGACAAGATATATGGGGAAATCATGTACATGAAAACAGCCCATGATATTTGGTTGTGCCTCAATTTTATATATGGGAGGGCCTCTAATGATGATGATGATGAGCACAACAAGGAGATTGTGCATGAGGATGTTGACCATGCACACAATCAAATGATGATGATTGTTCTATCTCATGGTCAAGTGATGATGATCTATCTACCACAAGTTCAATTGACAAGATTGATGGTGTAAACAAGAACTTGAAAGTACACAACTCATGAAGTGACAATTGTAGATGAATGATTAGGCACTCGAAGATGGGGTTTCACAATCAATGACAATGAGTGTTCGAAAACATATAGATCTAAAGCAAAACATAAACCCTAACTTGGACAATGATGACTCATTATGTTGTCTCTGGGGTGTGCGCACCTGTTGTTCTAGGCCTTGGTCTTTGAACTATGGGCTATTGCTCAAGTAATATAGAGGGAAATAATGAGTGAAAGGAGCAAGGGACAATTGAATTACTATTACCAAAATGATAGAATGTCAATTATAGCTGGTCAAGAGAACTAGGGTTTCGGTCCTTCCTTTACAATCCCTTAGGGAACTATTTATACATGCACATAGGCTTTTTCTGGACACTAATACTCCTACAACTACTACACATTCTCAGTATTATGTCTTTTTTCCGAGTATTGACACACGATTCAGATAAACACCTTCTTGGGTCGTCACTGGTTCCAGCCTTGCTCACATGGTCCCCACTTCACATTCTCCCTTCTAGGCCCACGAGACCCGTGCGGCGAAAGCGCATAGGTGCTTTGCATCCCCAATGAACACTACTAACGCGAATCCTGCAAGCATGATAACTCATAGAAACAAGGATCATATTGTGCCTTCCATGTGGCCTGCTAGGGACGACAAAATGTCGGGCACGATAATGGCTCCCTTTTGCTCCTCAGCTGCCACAAAGTGATCGCTAGGCACTACATCACGCCAGCAAAAGGACTATGTGGTTTACCAAACTTCGCCTGACCCACGAGCCACTTCAGAGCTCCATTTCACTCAAGCAAATTGAGGTCATAATGAGCTGACTTTTCCCCACATGGCTTTGCCAGCTCATACGTGAAATGTCAAACGCTGATTTGCTTCCTGCATAGTATGCATGGAAGTCCGTCATTTTGCTTGTGAATAAGGTTAGCACAGATATCAATGCTGGTGTTTGACAGCTGAGGACCACATGGGGTGCCAAAGGCTCGACCCTATCCCAAGAACACCCCTGGACGCGTCCCCTAGTGGGCTCTAAGACGATACATGACCTAACAGACCAATAGATAGTGACATATCATTCTAACAGAATCTTGACACTGACTTGTTTTTGTCAATTCCCGTTGAGTCTAATGGAATTTGATGTCAAACCAAAGCCATTGGTAACCTTATGAAATTATCTTTCTATACATACGTGGATCATCAAAAACACAGTCTAAACATCTATTTTAGCGCAGACCGACTCTAGAGACCTAGACAGATTCGAACTCAAGTTGATCCACCCCTCCCTGCCATTCTGAACATGTAGCGTCTTTTTCCTCTACCCTTTGCATTTGCAAGAGTAAGTCATCTCGGCCTATAAATTAAAAAATAAAACATTTATAAACTGAACACATCAGAAACTAGAACATAATGTTTGTCACCCCGATGAAACATGAACATTTTTTTGAAGAAATTGAAACATGAACACCTTACTATCTTTGTATGTGAAAATAAGAAAGGGCCGCTATGTTTTTCACGGATGATAGATGACCTATTAATGATTTGTTAATAACAGATGCATGGATAGTAAATGGTACGGACCATTTCTTTCATGCTCCACTGCTACTAGACGGCAGTGACACTGACACAGTGATCTCACCTGCAAGTCGCCGTCCGGCCGTCCTCGACTACCAAACAGCCGGCCTGCTCCAAAGCCGTTCCATCATCCCGTTCCGTTGCCTCGTCCTGTCCAAGCGGACAGATCCAAAGCAAATCCACAAAAAAAAGTTTCAAAAAACCATCCGCACTCCCTCCCTCCACCGCCACTACCCACCCACCCGTATAGCCCAGTCCCCTGTCCCCCCATTCACCAGATCGAGCGCCCCGTGCTTAGGGTTTGCGGCCCCGCCGGCGGCGATGCCCGCGTCCTCCGTCTCGGGGGGCAGCGGCCCCGGAGGCGTCTCCCCGGACGCCATCATCGAGTGGCTGCAGGACGAGATGGGTTACCCCTCTGCCCCGCCCGCACCGGAGCAGCTGCGCAAGATCTGCCGGGGCAACATGATCCCGTCTGGTCCTTCCTGCTCCGCCGCGTCCGCTCCGAGCGCACCGTCGCCACCGCGCGCCGCAACATCCTCGTCCATGGCGTCGCGGCCCGGCGGGCGCGGGAGGGCGGGGCGATGGCTGCGGGGGCGGGTGACACCGCGGCCAGGGAGGCCGAGGCGAGGGAGCGGGACCTCGCCGCCGAGGAGGCCGAGCGGCTGCGTGGGGTCGTGAGGAGGCAGCGCAAGGAGCTCCGCGCACGCATCGCGGAGGTCGCCAGGGAGGAGGCGGAGCGCAAGCGCGTCCTCGGCGAGCGCTCCAATGCCAGGTACCCTAAAATTATAGCAGAATTGTGGGTACGTCTAGACGATTAAATTGTTGCAACATTCCTGTGTTCAGTTTTGCGGCTTGCAAAATCTTCTCAGAAATGACACATAAGATGTAGGTGCTCCTGATTGTAACTATTCCACCAATAGAAATGTTGGTGCTCAATGTACCGATATGATTGCTTGGAAGCTGACATCATTGTTAATCATAGTTTGATAGGAATGTACTTTGCTGTGAGCAAATGGGTTTTCAGAGACATGAAATCCAGAAGACTGGCACATAGTAAAACGCCACCTGTACGATCTACTCAGTTTCACCAGCCTAGATGTCACTAGATGCCCTTCCGTTAGTAAAAAAAAAAAAATACTATCTTTATATTCCTATCAATTATCTACATCTGTAATCAGTGTTTGTGTATATACCAACATCTGATGACAATCCCTTTGAGGGTTTATAAGTGCCAATAAATTCATATTTATTTATTGTTTGCCAAGAAATTCGTGGTAGTAAGCCTGCTGACATATGAAAAGTCATACCCAACTCCTAGCATGTGAAAAGGCTGTTGAATTCACAATTCTGGCACACAGAGACATTCGGCGTCAATGTTTGTGGTGGTATAGTTGTTTAATGGTCAGCATTAACATGTTGTGTTTGAAAACAATAAGAGTGATACTGTATTTGTGTTTCTTCTTCCATGTTTTGCAATTTCTTTTATTTATTTATATAAATTGTGGCAAGTGTTGATGGTGTGCTTCTAGCAGATCTAGAATAATTGACAAGGATTTTTTAAAAATAAAAAATAGGCACAAGCAAGTTATGCTCGAAGCATATGAACAGCAATGTGATGAAGCATGCAAAATATTTGCTGAATATCAGCGTAGGCTACATCAGTTCGTTAACCAAGCAAGGGACGTGCGAAGATCAAGTATAGGCGTGGCTGGAGCTACAGGTGCTGTTGAGGATATGCAATTGCAGAGTGATAGAGAGGATCTTTACTCATCAACTATCAAAAGCAATAGGTTGCCAGAGGATCTTTTAGAAACTGCAGGTGAAAGGAGCATCCGGAAGGCATGTGAAACTCTTGCTGCAGACATGATTGAAACAATTCGAAGTTCATTCCCGGCATTTGAAGGGAGTGGCATTAATTCAAGTTGCCAATTAGATGCAGCAAAACTGGGTATTGACTTGGATGGTGAAATACCAACATATGTTAAAGCTGTCGCATTGGATTCCCTAAAGAATCCGTTTCTGCTTCTGCAGTCAATCATTACCTACACATCGCGCATGAAAACACTTATACATAGAGAAACAGACAAGATTGACATACGTGCTGATGCAGAATTACTGAGGTATTACATGCCTTGTCTTCAATTTTTCTTATTACCGTATCTCAGGAATAGACATTAAAAGAAGAGTTTTGTTTATTTTTGGTTTTTGTCACACATAGTGCTGATTGTGCAGAAGAATTCTTCTTGATGGTCTAGTTATGTGCTCATGGTTGAGAATAGAGACCGTATTATATACATGGATTGGTTGAGTTTTAGTTGGAAAATTAATATACTGTTAGGCATTTGAATGTATATGTTACTTTGTTGGTCGATATGATATTAAAATTCACATGAAGCCTGTAATTGAAAAGGTCTGTAATGTGTGTTGATTTTCGTCAATCAATGTGCTCTAATTGAGTTGCTACACATACTAGCTGAGCTGCTTATAATTTTTGGGTTAGATGTTGACCAGATATAAATTCTTTTCCTAGGTATAAATATGAAAATGAGCAGGTTATTGATGCTGCTTCAACTGACGCAAGCTCACCCTTACCGTATCAGGTGTATGGAAATGGGAAAACTGGATCTCAATTGTCAACTCGAGGAACATATGATCAGCTACTAGAAAGACAGGTATACTTATGAAGTGTTCTTTTTGTTCTGGTGCATATGAGGTGTTTTGATGTCATAGTTCTCTTCTGAGTTCACACTTCTTTCTATGAATGAAACCAGCACATCTACATTTCTGTATTCTTTTATGTCATGTATTTAATCTCCAAAATCAGAAATTTCAAGTAATCTCTTAGTACTAATGTTATTTTGGCCTGCTTTATTTTAATTTATCTAAATATTAAACATTGCTGATATTGAATTCACCTTTTTAAAAGAGAAATTATTCAAATATTAGTAGTCGTAGTATTAAAGTACTGAACTCCTGGAAGGAGAAAACAACCTGCAGTGTATCATGGTACCTCTTATACAAAAAAAAATAAATCGTGATTTCATCTAGCTCTTCTTTGTCCACTTGGTGCCCTAACATATTGCATTGTGCCTTCTGCACAGAACATCAAATAAAGCACATGATGCTGAAGATAACTTATTATTCACATTTCCTTTCAGAAAGAACATGTACAGCAATTCTTGGCAACCGAAGATGCTTTAAACAAAGCTGCAGAAGCTAAAGCACTAAGTCAGAAGCTATTGCAACGCCTGTATGGCACCATTGACATGGCAGGAAGTAAGAAGCTGCCTACTGGGAACACCACACAAAATGTGACCAACAGTAGGCATTTAGAGGTACTTTTTGGAAAGCTGTATTCTATAATGAAACCAATTTGTGTGCTTCTTGATAGACTAAATGCTACTCATAATGCATATAGTAAGATAGTAAGATAGGAACAAGAGTAGCATGTGCACATGTCTGAGATATATAATTTTCTGTTCCAGTTTTGCTGTCTAGAAGTTTGTGTTTCCAGGTTACATTAATACCTAGTAGTTACTTGTCGTGAGCAGTGTAAAAATCCAAGTTCAATTTAAAGTTTAAATACCTTGCTTAGGACATCACAATATGTACCTGAATGCATGAACCTATGCAATTACATATAAGTGACTCATATGGGGGGTGGGAAAACTTCTATTTGTAGCTTTTTGTGCTTGCTGCTTTTTAGCTCCTTAATTCTGCATTTTTCTTATTCAATTTAGCATATAACAAAAAAAACTTTGGATAATCAATACCTTTTCCTGATAACATATTCTACCTCATTTTAGCTGGATGTCTGGGCCAAGGAAAGAGAAGTTGCGGGACTGAAGGCGAGCCTGAGTACACTTACATCTGAGGTACAACGTTTGTATAAGTTATGTGCTGAGTGGAAGGAAGCAGAAGATTCGTTGAAGAAGAAATGGAAGAAAACGAAGAATTCGACGCCCGTCGATCAGAGCTGGAGTGCATTTACAGTGCTCTTCAGCGGGCTAATATGGTTAGCTAGCTTTCAATATTGTGACTCTCTCTTTCACTCTAGGATTTGTCTGGTACGGGAATGAGCTTAGTGATGGATGTCAATAGCTGCTTTTTTATTCTTGCCAGTACAGATGTCATGAGTATGGTGTTGCAGTGAGCTTTGATTTTATATTTATTTGTTTACACCTGCTCAGAGCTGGGTATTTGATTTGTCATTTGTGATATTAGTGGTTTGCAGCTTGTAGGTTGTAGGAACTATGCATAAATATAGTTAAGTAGTGGTGGGGACTCATGGTGGCTTTGGTGTCACTGTCAGTATTTTGGTATCAAATACAATTAGGTCAATTGCTATGTTGACATCGTATCTTGATGTATAGAATGCTCAGCATTTTGGAAGCAACAACCATTATCAGCTAGAGGATATGCATCAAGTACAATTTCCCTGCATGCATGCTGTGGTAGACATGTCTACGAACTCAAGGGACCTCATAGAACGGGAGTTAGCTGGATTTGTCAGAGCTTGGATAATAGCTTGTGCAGGTTGCAGCAAACCCCTAGGTTAGTACTGTTGTATGTTTAAATTGATTATTCCAAAATAATATCTGTCTGCTATGTTCCTATATCACATACTCGTTTATATCCGCTTTACCGAAGAACTGGATAAACATGAGCCAATAAAAATATGCTAGACAGTTTTCTCTTATATTGCCTTTGTGATGTTGATGTTGTCATTGCTGAAAACATGTCCAACATTCTATCTTTTCAAGATTCCAGTTCTTATTAGATTGACTACTACTGGTTCATTTACAAGCCACTATTTAGGCCAATACAGACAAAAATTTCCATCTCTATCTCTGTTCATCTCCCTTATCATCAGCTTATCACCGTATAACTTCAGTCACTATTCTGCTGACATTACCTACTGTAGGCCCTTTTGGAGGCCGTGGGTTCTAATGGCGTGACAGGATCAGAAGCACTTGCAGCTGCAGAGAAACATGCAGCTTTGTTGACTGCAAGAGCTGGTGCCAGAGATCCATCTGCTGTGCCATCTATATGCCGCATCTCTGCTGCTCTTCAGTATAACTTTGGTATGTTCAGTGGTACTGGCATTGTTATGTGTTTTAGATCAGGAATGCATATGATATTTATGTCATAAACCATGTTAACTATTATGCATGGAAGTGTCATCATTGATTACTGAATGGCGTAATTTAAAAAGCATACTAAAGATGGAATCATATGTAACCGTCGTTGTATTATCATGATGATACACACTGAATTCATAATTGTTCACATCAACTGAGGAGAAGTATTTTGATATTATCTTGGCTGCTATACATTGTACTATGACTAATGGTTTGCAAAGTACATCAGTATCAATTTTGTACATCACATGTTACTTGATTTGTCAACTGTTTTGGCATCCCCTTTCTGAATTATATTGTATACTCACATGCTTCTCAAATCCTGATTAATAGTTTCACCAGGTACAGAAGGCACAGATTCTGGCTTGGCTTCAGTGTTAAATTCATGGAGTTCTGCCTAAAACCATGTGGGTCTGAAGCTAGCATATTAGAGGATTTATCAAAATCTATCAACTTGGTGCACACGCGGAGAAATCTTGTTGAGAATGACCGTGTTTTGCTGAACCGTGCACATCGTGTCAACAAGATATGAAAGGTACATTCCATTTTGTTTACTTTTTAGTTCCTTTGCAGTAACTATTTACTGAATCAAGCCAGAAACTGATTAAACGCAAAAGGAGATATTGTCTGCTTCATTTTTACTCTATTTATTTCAGTTGGAATATTTGTTCTATTGGTCAAACGGATGCGTTTCAGAACATAGTCTGATATGACATGTCTTTGTGTAGAGTGGCCAATATTGTCTTAAATTAGCCGGTTGAACAAGAAAAGGTGGTGAGTGAAAGATGGCTTCCGGAGCTGAGAAATGCAGTTCAGAAGCTCGAAGGTGTTTTGACGATTGCCAGGTGTTAGGGGCCTGGTAAGCGAATAGTAGTTTTGATTTAAATTTCTGTGGCTATGCCATTGTTTGTTTACCGATCATGGTGTCAAACAGTATGTTACTTAGCAATGCTCAATTGGTTAGATCTGATGCAGTCTTACTATGATAAACCTGTTTGTCCTGTGACCAATGAACTCATGCTTCTATGTTGTTGCAATTTCAGGTTGATGAGTGGTACGAGCAGCCTGCAGCCACAATTGTGGATTGGGGTAACGATAGATGGGCGAGCGTTGTGCTGGATCAAACCTCGTGAAGCAACTCCACATGGAGATATCCAGACGGACGCTGGCCATGTCATCGGTAGGAGACGACTGAAGCAACCAGCTATGGTTTTGGAACTAGTTCGAAGGTCTGTAATGGGTTCGGTTTGGCGACAAGATATATCTTCTATCTACTCGATAGCCTTTTCGCGTTGCAGTTTATATTTATACGCCTCTGGTTTTATTTGTAATTAGTTTCTAAATGTGCCTTTTGTATGTTGTCAATTGTAATGTGTTGATTTTCATTTGGCGCAGACGATTGGTGTTGTTGTTGTGGCTTTGCTGATTTGGGCTGCACCTGCTGTCTTGCTGTGTGCGGGGGTCGCGCCTCAATGTGAGTGTTCAATCAGTCCGTGAACTGTTTCAATTAGAAGTCCATCGAACTATCTAGGTTAGCCAAAGGAACATCACGATTACTTTTCTTAGAAAAGTGAACGGAAGGTTTTTAATCTTGAGCGTGGTGTCATCCTTAGTCCCTTACTCTGAAAATGCTAATTTTGGTTCGACTTCATTTCTGTCTCATCCTGGTCTAAAAAGGGTTTGATTTGCTCCATATGATAAACGTGGCATGTTTCGTTTTGTTGATGTGGTATCGGTTGTGTTGATGGATACCAGACATTGGGGGGGTCTATATGTGGCCCCTTTTTTTCTACTCCCTCGTAATAGATGACGTTATAGTATGTGGTGAAGGTCAAATTTTTTTACTCTGACTGATTTGTAAAAAATATGTGCATTTTAATTCTTAAATAAATTTATTATAAAGATTACTAACGATTTTTTTAATGATAAAATCTTTTTTTTTAAAAAATATTTAATTTTTTTTTATTAAAATTTGGGTTTAAAAAATTTTAAAAAAAGTTTATTTTTAGAAAACGAGAAGGATTTTTTTTTGGGGGCAAAAAAAAGGGGATTTTTATTTTGGGGACAGTGGGACTTTTTTGCAGAATTTTTTCTGTCGAAAATTTTTTTTTTTTCCTTTTTTTCCCCTTGTTTCCCCCTTTTCCCCTTTTTGGGGGTTTGGGGGGCCCCCCCCCCCCCCCCCCCCCCCCCCCCCCCCCCCCCCCCGCCCGGGGGTTCCCCCCTAGGACACTTGTCCCAAATTGTGGTAAAGGGTGAATTGTGGTGTCTCCATGTCCCCCTTCCAAAATTAATGTCAGGGGGTTTGGCATGACCCCCCACAACACAAAATTTTTGGGTTTGGGGTGGCCCACCCCCAGAATGCGGGGGGGCCCCTTTTTTCCCCTTTCTTTTTTTTTGGGGAGCCCTTCCCCTTCCCGCCATTTGACCTAGTTTTTAATGTCAGTGCCCCCTTGGGGGCACCCCCTTTTGGATGGGGGATGGACCCCTTGAGGGTCGTTTGTTATGCCCATTTTATTTAAAAAAGGGGGGGAAAAAAAAATTTTTTTTGATAAAAATTTTTTCCCCGGGGGACAAGGTTTCCCCAAAGTTTTGGAAAAGGTGGGGGAAATTTTGTGGGCCCTTTTTTTTGGGTTTTGGGGGGGAAAAAAACACATTTCCATTTTAAAACTTTTTGCCCAAAAATTTGGTGTTTGTTGAGAAAAGTGTTGTGTTTTTGTTTTTTAGGTTTTAGAGAAAAAATTTCAAATTAGGTTAGTCACAAAGGGGGGGGGCCCCCAAGTAGGGGGGAAAGTTATTTTTACGGGGGAAAAAGGGAAGGGGTTGTTATACAGGGGGTTTAGGGGGGCTTTTCATGGGGGGAATTTGCCAAAATCATTTTTTTTAATTTTTTAAGGGGTTTTGGTTTTGGGGGGGGCCCCAAAGTAAAATAAACCTTTGGGGGTTCCCGCAAGTATTTTAAACAAAAATACGGTTTTTTTTTTTGGGGCGAAAGTCACTAAAAAAGGGGACAAAAAAAATTAAAAATTAAAAGAAATGTTTTTTTAAAAATCCCCCAAAGTTTTTCATTGTGGGTTTTTTTGGTATATTTTTTTGGGCCCCCCCCCCCCTTGGGGAGCTACTTTTTTAGGTTTTCCCCATATTGGGGATTAAAGAAAGGATTGGAAGGCCCAAGCCCCCAAATTTTTTCCCCCCAAAATTTAATTGAAAGTAAAGGGGGGGCCTAATTAAAGGGGGTTTTTTAAAAAAAAAAAATTTTAAAAAAAATTTGGGAATTGTTTATTTTGGATTTAAAAAATGGGCTAAAAAAAATATTGGAACATGCACAGTTTTTATTTAAAAAACAGGCGGAAAACCCGGGGGGGTTTGTTGCAAGGGCCCTTTGGGGGGGGGTTTTTGCTTTGGGGCTTTAAAATAAAAAAAAAAAGGGTTTGTGTTTTTTTAAACAAAAAAAAAAAAAAAATTTTAAAAACAATGCATGTTTTTCCACTTAATTTTTTTTTAGTTTTCCTTCCCTTTTCCTCCCCCCAAAAAGGGGTTTGGGGGAACCAAAAACCCCAAAACCTTTTAAAACTAGATTAAAAAAAAAAATTTTAGGAAGGAATCCCAAACCCCAAACAAAGCCATGGGAAATTTTAAAAATTTTAAAATTTAAAAGATTTGGAAAGGGAGGGCCCCCTTGGCATTTTTGCTTGTGGGGGCCCCAAGTTTTGGGGTTTTTTGTTTCGGTGAAGTAGTTTTCTTGATGTTTTTTCCGGTTAATGAGAAAGATTTGTTGGTGTCTTGATTGGTGTTTGTCATCGGTTTTTTCCCATGAAAAATTGAGACCCCCCGGGGTTGTTTTTTGGGAAAAAAAGGTTGAAATGATTTTCCATTTTACTTGTCATCAATAGTATTTTAAAAACCCCTTTTAAAGGGTTTTGGGATTTTTTTAAAAAAAATTTGGGGTTTTTGGAAAAAAATTTTAAAAAAATCATTTTTGCTCTTGTTAATTAAAGCTATTGTTTTTTTTAAGGGGAACGGGGGTTTTTTCCCCTTTTTTCATTTTCCATGTCCTTTTTTCCCTCCATGGTTCTCATTTTGATTTTAAAAGCTTTTGGGGTTTTTTGGTGCAAGCAAAGTTGTTTGAACCTTTTTGGGGGGGAGAGAAGCAAAAATTTTTGGAAAATTTCAAAATTTGGGGGTTTGGGGGGTTTTCTCTGATTTTGTTTTTTTTTTTTTTTAACCCCCTTTTCCCGGTGACCCCCCAAAAAAAAACCCCCCTGGCAAAAAGGGGGTTTTTGTTTCCCCATGAGAAATTTTCCCCGGGAAAAAAACCCGTGCTATTAAAAAAAACCCCTATCTTTTACTCTATGTCATTACCCCCCAAAACAGGGGTTTTACTTACTCTGAACCCCAAATTATTTCCCCTTTAATTTTTAAAAAGAGAAGTAAATAAAAAAAGGTTTGGGCCCTTTTTTTTTCCCCATTGATCTTTTGATATATAGTTTTACATAGAACCAAAAATTTGGGGTTTAAAAAAACCTTTTGGGGGGAAAGGGGAAAACCATTTGGGGAGCAAAAAAATGTCCCATCGGGGAAAAAACCGGTTAACTTTTTTAACCCCCCCCAAAACTGCTTTTGGGGGAATTTTTTGGATCACCACAAAAAAAGGGTTTTGCCTTTTGGGAAAAAATCGTTTTTTTTTTCCCTTAAAGGGGGAATTTTTCCCCTTTGATTTTCGGGGGCAACTGTACCCAAAATTTCTCGAAAAAACCAATAAAAAAAAAATCGGGGGGGGGGAAAAAAAAATAAAATAAAATCGGCCTTAAAAATTTTTTTTAAACTTTTTTTGGGAAAAATTTTAAGGGGAAAATTTTAAAAAAATTTTTTTTTGGGGTTTTAAAAAAAACCCATTTTTTGGAAACCCCCTTAAAAAACCCCAGGGGGGAAAAAAGATTTAGGGGGTTACGTTTTTGATAACTCTAGAAAAAAAAATTTTGAAAAAAAATGTGAGGGAGCAATATAAGGGGATTCATTGCTTAAAAAATCCCACAAAAAACCCCCGTGAAAATATGGGGGGAAAAAAAATTTCCAAAATTTTTTTTTATTTCCCTTTAAAAAACTCAATGGAAAAAAACCCTTTTCATGAAATTTTTTTGGGTAAGTTGTGACTTGTGAGGGCAAATGTGTCTTTGGAAATTTTTCATTAAACCCCTAGGGGTTTTTTAAAAAACCTTTGCGAGGAAACTCATAGATAGAAAATAGTACAAATGGTTTTTTGTAAAGTTTTTAAATTTAAGAGAAAACTCTCCCTTGGGGTTGCCCAAATCTCAAAAATCAGTTTAATTTCTAATGGGAAATTTTGGTTTTAGGGCCCTACTTAGTCAGCTATAAAATTATTGCAGGCTTTGTTTCGCCCAAAATTTTTTATTTTGGAAAATTTTGGGGATAAAACATTTTTTAGCAATTTTAATTAATTATATTGCTTTTTAATTTACTTTTTTGCCTCTTTTGTAAAAGAAGCAACCTTTTCTTTGTAGATAGTTTTGGGGATCCTTTGGGGAAATTTTTTGCACTTTGAAGTCTGTTTTTGTATGTTTAGAAAAAATAAGTGGAAATGACCATTGAAGTCAATTTTTGTGGGCTTGTTTTGAGGAGGGGCTCTTTCCATAAAAAAATTAAATTATTTATTGGTGTTGGGGATTAAGTAGCCAGTATCTTTAAATCCCATTAGTTTAAATTTTTTAATTTAATTAATAACAAAATAAAATCCTACAAAACCATATGGAATTTGGGATATTTCTTTTTTAAAATTTGCCCTTTTTGCGTTGTAAAAAGTTGCGTAATTTTTTTGCCCAATTTAAAAAATGTGCAAAATTTTTAAAGTCAAGCCTATTTTCTATTTTAAAAGAACAAAAACGCTTTATGAAAATTTAAAAATTTCCTATGAGGGTCCTAAATGTTTTAAGGGGAAATCCATTTTTTGGGATTGAGTGGGCCAAAGAAATTGATGGGATATGGAAATCCAATATTATTTGGGTTTTGATTTAAAAAACAAACAAAATTTGAAATTGGAATATGGTATATGATTAAATTAAGACTTAAAAATGATTTGGTTTTACCAAAAAAAAAAATTTATCTCAAAAATTTCCCTTTTTAAAGGCGAATTCTGCTTTAAAGGAAAAATTTTACCTAAAAAAATTTTCCCTTTGGGGTTTAAATTTTATAAACTTGATGATTTTTTTTAAAAATATTTATTTTGTGGTTTAGATGATAGAGAATCCCAAATTTGGATTTTTTTAAACCACATATACACAATCAAAGTTTTAAGGTTTTTGACTTTTGGAGGAAAAATGCACCGGGGGTAAGATTACAAGCAATCATAATTTTTAGCTATGCGCTTGTTGGGCCAAAAAATTTTCAAGTTATATCAAATGGATGTCAAGAGTGCATTTTCTAAAGGGGGACCTTTAAAGGGGTTTCTAGGGTTTGGGGAAAAATTCCGGTTTTGAAGATGACAAAAAAGCCCCAACCCCATTTACAAAGGTTTAAGAAGATTCATATGGCTTTTTTAAACAAACACCTAGAGATGGGTTTTGAGAAGTTGAGGGACTTTTTTCCCCTCTAAAAGGGTTCAAAATGGGGGAAAGGGTTTATTTCCACCCCCTTTAATTAAGGGTTGGAAAAAACTTGTTTTTTTGTTACAAATCTAGGTTTATGATATTATTTTTGGGGCAACCCCAAACAAGAAGTTGGGGAAGAAATTGGAAAAATTT
The DNA here is from genome assembly GCA_022036555.1 of Microstegium vimineum. NCBI lineage: Eukaryota > Viridiplantae > Streptophyta > Magnoliopsida > Poales > Poaceae > Microstegium > Microstegium vimineum. The sequence continues at coordinate 13,983,897 of CM039120.1, forward strand.
AGGTTGTGAGTTTGAGTTTTTCATGATTGGAGAGTTTGTTAATTCCCTTTGTCCCCCAAATCAAACAAAAGAAGAATAGAACTTTTGTGGTTTAAGGCAAAAGGTTTCATCAAGGGGCTGAACAAGAAATTTGGGGCCCGAAAGTTCAAAAAAACATTAGCCACCTAAAGGGAACAATTTGGGCACTTGGATATTGATGGCCTTAAATTGGGGAATATGGGGGATCAAAAATTGAAAACGGTCAATGATTTGAAAACTTACTTATGGGGACCGCTTCAGGCCGGGGTGGCTGTTTAGTTTTATGCATGTGTTTTAAAATTTTTAAACCTCCAAAGGAAAAAGTCACTTTTAAAGGGAATAAAAAGAAAATTGAGGTATTTTAAGCATCACAAGGTTTTTTAGTTTTGGGGTTCCAAGGGTCAAACTTTGAAATTGATTGGATATTCAGAGTTTGAAATTTTGGGAAGATGCAAGAGATTTGGGAAGGAAAAGCACCCTTGTGACATGTCAATTATTGGAAGATCACTTTTGTCTTGGTCATTTAAAGATACAAATAGTGTAGCACTTTTTAACCCCTGAAGCCAAATAAAATAAAAACTGTGGTGTTGTTTTGTGCTCAGTTTCTTTTGGTGGGGAGAACTTTGGAAAGCTTTGGAGTCAAATTCAAGCAAGTGCCCCTTGCTATGTGACAATGAAAGTGCAATCAAAAATCATCAACCCAAATTTTTGGGTTTAACATTTTAAAAACACATGACCCTAAGGCATCATTTCATAAGAGATCCCTAACAAAAGGTTTATGTTTTTTATTTTAGGGGTGTTGGGGACCGATGATCAAATTGCCGAAACTATTCACCCGGGCCCCTTGATGAGAAAATGTTTTTGGAAAAAATTTAAAGGGAAAGAATTTTAACATACTTGGGTTTTTCAAATTTGTGATTGTAAACCCCATTATTTTGACACGCCTCTCCCCCAAAAAAAGCAAGGTAAAAAAGGGGGTTTGTTGACATATGGGATTCATGATTTTATTTGGGAAATGTCTAGAACATTTGTCAAAATTTCATGCAATTTAGGTCATTCATGAAAAAATCCAAAAGATTTTTGGAAATTTTGGGGAAAAAGGGGGGGGGTTAGTACAAAAATAAAATTTGAAAAAAAGGGGAAAAAATTAAAAATTTGGAAAAAGTGGGGGGAAAAAAACCCCCTTGGACAAATTTTTTGATTTAAATTGGGGGAAATTTATGTGTTATTGATTTTTTAAAAATTTCTTTTAAAAATGGGTTTTTTGTGGTTTTGTAGTGAAAAAAAACTTGAATGTAAATTTTTCCCTAAAAAATAGGCATTTTGACATTTTTTTTATATTTTTCAAAAATTTTGAAAAGGGGGTACTAAACTTTTTTTACCCCCTTTTTTAAAAATTTTTAAAGGGGTTTTTTTTCCCTTTGGGTTTTGTCTTAAAAAATTTTTTTTTGGGGTTTTAAAATTTTGTTTTAGAGAAAATTTTTTAAATTTATAAAAAAAAAAATTTTGATATTAAAAATTATTTTAAAATAAAAATTAAATTTGACTATTTTGTTTAAAATTTTTAAAAATGAAATTTTGGGCTAATTGTTAGTCAAAAAAACGAAGTTTAAATTTTAAAAATACATGTGGGCCCTTTATTTGTGGATTTGGGAAATGTTGAAAATGAGGATTAGTTTGTAGGTTTTAACAGGTTTTGGTATTAGAAACCCATAGCTTTAAAGGGAAAGGGTACTTTGGCAACTCCAATTGGTATCACGCTTAAAAGGGTTTTAACCTTACACCTTAAAATTTTTGGAAGTAGAAACCTCCCACAACTAAAATAAATACTATGTTATGTTAGTATTGTAAAACCCCAAAAATTTTTTTTGGGAAATTTTAAAAAAGTGAAAAAACTAATTATGAAATTATTTTGAGATGTCATTTTTAAAGGGGAAAAACAAAATTTTAGAAAATAAAATAAAATTTAGTTTAGAACATGAATGTGAAATTATTTCGCTGATAATTTTTTGTTGGGTGTTTTAGTTTTCAAAAACCCGATTTTAAATGAAAATTTAAATTTATTTGAAAAAGAATTTGGAAAAAAAAATAAAAAAAAAAAAGGTTTTCTTTCTATCTTCGGCCCCGCCCCTTTCCCTCTCTTTTTTTGCGGGCCCAATTCACCGGCCCGGCCCCCCACCCCAGCCCCGGTTTCCCCCTCTCCCCCCCCAAGGTTTTGGGGTTTCCCCCTGTCGGGGCCGTCTTCTTTTCTCCCCCTTCCCCGCTGACCCGGGCCGGCCACCCGGGCAGCTCTTCCCTTTCTCCCTCCCCCTGTAGGCGCCGAGGGCCCTAAAACCCGGCCCCGGGGGCCCACGCCCCCTTGTGCCCCCTTGGGCGGGGAGGTAGAGAAGGGAACCGGCAGTTCCTCCCCCCTTTTCCCCTGCTGTTGGCCCCAGTCAGCCCCCCATCCCCCCCGCCCGGGTTGGATGGGGGGCGGCGCGCCGGAAAGGCAACCGCCACGATCGGGAACCCCCTGCAGCCCCCCCCCATCCCCCGCCCCGATCGGGGCCCCCAAAACCCCAAAATCGCCCCCCTGTGCTTGTCGGGTATAAAAGGAAAGCCAGCCCCGTCTCCCCTTTTCCCTCGCACTCCCCCGCCCCCGCCGGCTGTTTTTGCAAGGGATCGCAGGAGCTTTGCCAAGCCCCGGTGAAATTGTTCCCTAATCGCGGACCCGCGAAGCTTCCCGGTGATCCCCCCCCCGTGTTTAAAGAGTGACCGAGAAGCCCGAGGCGGGGGCGGAGGCCCGGGGGGCGAGGACCCCCGGGTTCCCCCCGCCCCAGCCATCTCCCCCTTCCAAACGACTCCGGTGAGCTTCGCCCTGTCCCCTTTTTCCCCCCTGAGCCTTTATTTCAGGTTTTTGGTTTGCCCCTTTTGGATGGCCCGGGTTTGTGTGCCCCAAAGGCGGCCCCCGGGGGGCAAAAGCACTCGGGACACCCCTCGTCGGGGTATCACTAGCATGCCCTCCCATGTTCCCCAAATTTTTTCCCCTAAGACTGTAACCCTTCGGCGGTACACCGATCCTGTCGATTTATGGCGCCGCCCCGGGGTTTGTTTTGGGAAAGTGCTCCAATTGAGCCCTTGTTGCACCGAGGCACCCCGCTTCCCCCAGTGCTTGTTTCGGTTTTGGGCCCCGGGGGTAACCACCCCCGCAAAACAGAATGACCCCGGCCCTGGCGGGTTTGTACCCCATGCCCCGGTGGGTTTTGTTTCCCTGAGCCCCCTCGAGCCCGGGCCCCCGGACGAGGAAAAACACCGGTGTTGGGGGGAAATTGCGAGGGAGGGAACTTTCCCCCCGCGCTTTGGGCGAGCTTGGTCCATGCGGGCCATGGCCCCGGTAAGGGGCTTTGCGCGGGGGGGAAAAAGCCCCCTTTGTTTGCGTCGTTGGATGTTTTGGGCCGGTGGGTTTAAAACCCCCCAAAGGGGTTTTGCCCCCCGGCCCCGGTGGAGGTGGACCACGGGGGCCCCTGGGTTTTGGGATGGGGTTTGGGACCCCCCCTATCCGAGCCGGGGGGGCCGGGTTGTTGCCCCGTCCAGCGGGGTTTAAACCCTTCCGAATCGCTTTCCGGTTCAGAACACGTAATTTTTTGGGTTTTTATTCCAAAAAGGGAAAACAGATTTTACAATTTTCCCATCCCTTATTTTGGGTTAAAAAAACCTTTATTTTAATCCGATTTGGAGATTCGAGTTGGAAAGTTTCGAAATGAAATTCTTCCCTTTTAAACCTTTGTTGTTAAATGTTTGAATTTTTTAAAATTCAAGGTTTAAATTCAAAAACTAAAAATGTTAGAGAACTATTTAAAATTTTTTTTTTTGCTTTTTTAAACCCGATTTTCGGAAATTCGGGTTAAAAAGATGTGAATGGTAGTGTTTTTTAAAAATTTTAATTGTTTATTTTTTTTGGTTTGTCTTTTTAAATTTAGTTTTTTTGTTTGTATGTATGAAATTGGAAGGGTTTGTTTGGAAATTTTTGTGACGAGTTCGGAGTGGGGGGGGGTTGGTGATAAAGGGTTCTTTGATCGGGGAGTTTTTTGCCCACCCAAAACTTTGAAAACCCAAGGAAAGTAAACCCATGGGCCCTCCCTTTTTTCTCCTTTTCACCATAATTATCTTTTAATGTGCATGTTTTTAAAAATTTGATACCCGGGTTAGTTTTTTTCCTAGTTGAAATTTTTTGTTTTTTGGGGGTTTAGGGCCTATGGGTGATGGCTAGTGTATAAAAAGGAAATTGCCCCTAAAAAATTTTAAAAAAAAGGGAAAAATAAATTGGGTTTGGTTTGTTTTGGGCCCAATTTGGAAATCTCTTTTAATAAATTGTTGGAAAAGGGGACGCGGAAGTGGGGAAAGGGCTCTAGTTTTAAATTTTTAGAAGAAGGCTCTTTTTAGCTCGTTGGGTTAAAAAAAAAAGGGGCGCATTAGGCTTTCCCGAGTGGTTTTAGTGGGGCCCTTGTGAGTTTGAGGTAGGTGCGGGTTTTTGCTTCGGAAGGGGGCTTTATCGTTCCCTTTAGGGCCCTAATCTTGTTAGAGAGAACTTGAGGGTTTCTTTAGTGCCCCCGCCTCCGGGAGTGTTATGGGAGAAATTTAACCCCGGGTTTCGGGGCATACGATAGGGGTAAAGATGCAAAACCCTTGCAGAGTGTTAAAACTGAAAATATCACTTTTTGCTCCCCGGTCACGAGGGGCCCCGGAAAACGAGGGGTTTTAACTTTTAACCTTGCCAAATTTATGTTTGTTGCCCACTTTAATGATGGTTTATGATTCTTTAAAATTTGGCAGGGTATGTGGGTTTTTTGGGGTTTTAAGATCTGATGTTCTTAATAATAAAACTTTGACCAAAAAAAAATGTAAATGAGTCCCAGTGTCAGCCTTTTGAGCTTAAAAACCCATTTTTTAAAATGTGATTTCCCGAGTGTACTCACGCTTTTTTTTCTTTTAAATTTTTGGTAAAATTTCCGGGGAGGGGTTAACGAAGAGGAGGCAATGAGGGGGTTTCCCAAAAGACTTCTAGGCTTGGTAAATTTTGCCCTTTCCCCTGTGGAGGGGCCCCTAAGAGTAGTGTATTTTCCCGTTGTTTTATTCAATTTTTAAATGGTTTTGTTCGTTATGTTTAAAACCTGTGATGGTATTTGAAATTGTGAATTATGTGGGATTATTCTGGGCACACAAAAATGTTATGCACCCTATTTGTCCTTAAAATTTTTGGGTTTGTGAAAAATTTGGTTAAAAGCTTGAGTTGATTTTAAGGCCGAAAGAAGGAAGAAAGGTGTTTTAGGCCTTTGCTTTATATTTTATGTTTCTTCTTGCTTTGTTTTTTACAAAATTTTTGGGTTTTATGTTTTATTTATTATTTAAAATTTTGGTTCAATTTAAGTTTTAAAAAAAATTCGTAGATCCCGCCTGTCACGGGGGTTCCCCGTTTGAGCCCAGCAGAATTGGGCCCCCGTTACTTCTCAGATTCCAGCCGGGTGGTGGACATCTCAGATGTGAGATGGGGGATGAGTCTGAGGAGGACCAGAGGAGGAGCGTTTTGGGGGGAGGACGTAAACCCACGGGGACAAAAGCAGGAGGGGAAAGGACGTGAACCTTGCAGCCCCAGCCCCCCCCAGCCCCTTTACCCCAAGTTTCTTCCCCAGTGAAACCTTTTTACTACAGTCGCCTCTGTTTTCCCCGGGACCCCAGCAAAACCCCTTTCCCCCGAAGCCTGCTTGGCGACCCACCAGGGATGAGCCCCGGGAAGGGGGTTGAGGAGGTACACAAAAAATTTAGGGGGAACTTCAAATTTGTTGTTGGGTTTTGGGGAGGGAATCCCGAGATGGTATTTTGTGAAGTCCCTAGTTTTTGATTTTCTTCACTAAAGAAGTAGTTACGGGAAAGGGACAGGTGGTAGTCTCTTTTTGGAATGAGGTAAAGACATTTCGAAGGGGGGGGAAACCCATGGACGTCCCCGGGAGGGTTTGAAGGGAAAACTGGAGAATGCTGTGAAAACCCCAAAAAATTATTCCAAGGAAGGGTTAAAAGGAGGGAGGGTGTTTAATACATTTTCCCTTTCCCTCGATTGACCCAGGTTTAAATTGGTGATCCAAAATCCTCTTGCCCTGGTTTATTTGGCACATAGGGCCCTAATGCCCCAAAGGGGTGAATGAGAGGTTGCAGGGGAGTTCCCTGGCGAGCAGAGTCATTTGTCTTTTCCCAAAAGGGGGGGGAAGATTTGGGGCCCAGCGGGAACTTTGGCCCCCAAATGTATGGAAAAAGCCCCCAAACCCAAATATATGTTGATGAAGCCCCATGTGTGAACCCCTTCCTTTTTGTAATAAGCGTAGTAGTAGAGTTGATTTTTTGGGGTGATTTTATGAACTTGATGTTTTTTTAATTTTTTTTTTTTTTGGGTTTTTTATTTAAAAAAATTTTTGGGGTTTTGATTTGGTTCTTTGTTTAAATGTTAGTGGGGGAAAATTGGGGCCCTGCCCAAAAATCTCAATTTGAAAATTAGGTTAAGTTTGAATAAAATCGTGGGAGGATTTTTTAAATTCTTTTGTTTGTTTTTTGGGAGCGTCTTGTTTTTGTTTATATCTCCAAATAGTTTTTTAAATGTTGATGAAATCTAAACCCCAAAAAGTGGGATTTGATTTTTAACGGAAAAACCCCTCTTTTAATTTGGTTTAAGGTTTTTATGGAAGTCGGGTTTAAATTTGGCGTTGGCCAAAAACGATTGGTTGTTTGGGGTTTTTGACAAAAAAAAGTTAAGAATCGGGAAAATTTTAAGAAAGGGAAGTTGTAGAGAATTTTTGAACCCTTTCCAGCAAAAAGCGAATTTCTGTTTGGGAGTTCCAAAAATTGGATTTAAAATTTAAAAATGAGCTTTTGAAAAATATCCCCAGAAAATTTCAGTTTGACATAGACATTTTTAAAATTTTTAAAAAGTCATTTAAACCCTAATCTTTGCGGGAAAAAAGATGGACGGCAGGGGGGGTTAGGTTGTGGTCATGGAGGGGCCCGTGGAGGGGATTTCCCCGTAACCCGCCACCACCCCCAAAATCCCCGCCTGCTTTTGTCAGTGGAAGGGTTATGGGAATGAAGAAAAATGATGAACCCATGTGCATCGCTTGGAGAGGAGCTTTTGGGAATTTTCCCGAGCCCAAAGTTAGGGAAAAGAGGAAAATTTCCCTGAAGGGGATGTTTCCCCCAGATGGATTTGGGAAAGGATGATGGTCGAGCTGTGGGAAAAGGGAAGTGAACATAGGGAGTGAAGGACCCCGGAAAAGGGTTGTATGTGGGCCCGTTAAAGGGGGGCACCCCAAAGTTTGGGGGGAAAGCCCTTCCAAAGGCCGCCTGTGATGCCCCGAGGTCAGTTGGCAGGTTCAGAGAGGTTTAAGATCATACATATTTGAAGGTATGTTTGGAGTTGAAGAAAGGAGGAGTTCAGTTTCCCTAAAGAAAGGGCCCAATGAGGTTAGGGAGTACCGGGGAAAGTTTGTAATTTTTTAGTTATGTAATGAAGGGGCCCAGGGATTGGGGACAAGAGGCAAAACTGGGGTTGTAGAGGGTTTGGGCAGCTTCAGTCATGCCCAATAAATCCCCCAACTTAGATTGGTTTTGAAGCGTTTTGGGAAATTGACAATAACCCCAAGAAAGGGAAACAAAGAAGAGGAAGTACAAGGTAGATTCGAGAAAATTCCCCCGGCCCCTATCCCCCAGCAAAGTTTAGCAGGAACCCAAGGGCGCCCAAAGGGGAAAAGAGGCAGTTTCAAGCTCAGTTAGAAACCCCCTAAGGTAGAGATTTTTGGGGGCCCAGCCCCCATTTCAGAGGGTTTTAAATAATTTATTTGTGGGGAAAACCAAATGTTGGGCATTTTGAAGAAAAACACCCCAACAAGAGAAACAAAAAAGGGTTTTTGTTTGGGAAGGAAGGGTATGTTTAACTTTCCCTGAGACAAAACCAAGCCCCAAAATGGGAAAAACCAGCAAAAAGGAAAGGGTTTCCAAAAACCCCAAAATGGAAGGGTGAATCATGTATTTGTTTTAAAAATCGGAGGACTGGGTTATAAAGGGTCCGTTTAATGCCAATTACCCCGCTAGTATTTTGGTTTTGGTGTTGTTTTTAAAAAAAAATTAAAGCTTTTGTTAAAAGATATAATTTTTTGGTGCAATAAAAAATCTTTTATGAAGTAAATTTACGGGGGGGTTTCTCCAGTTTGTTTGGAGCCCTTAATAGATTTAACCTAAGGGGGGAAAGGACTTTGAAGGAGTAGTTGTGTCCCCACGCTAGAAAAGTTTCAAAGGGGGAAAAGGATTGGATAAAATAGTGGGAGTGGAATTCAGGTAAGGAATGTGTTGTTTTTCCCTCCCCTAATGGGGATAAAAGTGTTTTGAGGTAGAAATGAAGAAAACCGAAAACTATTGCCAGTTTTTGGAGATGTTTTTTGATGAGGAACAAAGTGGTGGAAGTTTTGGATGTGTTTGAAGGTTCCCGGATGCCCCCTGTCGTGATTTTGGGATTTTTTTAAAGAATTTAGGGTATGCCCCATAGCTAAAGAATTAGTGGGGGTAAAAAAATTTGGGAAGAACAAAAGAAAAAAAATTAGGAATTAAAAAAAAGGGTTTTATGTGTTTTATTGGGGAGAAGTTTTTTTGTGGAAAAAAAAAAATTTTGGGTTAATGGGAAAGGAAAGTGTGTGGTTAGTTCTCTTAATGAAGTTCCAAAAAGAATAAATTTTAAACCAATAGTGATTTTTTTGAAGTTGAAAGGTGATGGTTTTCCCTTAAAAAAATAGTTTGTTCTATAACCAAAAAAAAAAGGGAGACATAAAAGCCCCTTTCCCAGAAGTATGGGCTATATGAGTATACAGTCTGTCTTTGGGTTGGGACAATGCATGGTATTTTGTACATGATGAAAAAGGGGTTTTCCCTGGATTTTTTGGACAAGTTTGTGGTGTGTTAAAGATGACTTCTAGTTTTTAAAAACTAAAGGGGGCCCCTGTAAAAATTGAGGAGGGTTTTTGGGAAAAATTTTAAGGAAAATCGTGTTGAAGAGAAGTAAAGGGGTTTTGGAAAAGAGAAGTGTTTTCGGGTACGTGGTTTTAATGGGGATAGCGTAGACCAAGTAAGGTGGAGTTTCAAAAAGGAAATCCCCCAATGTTACCGGACCCGTATTTTCCCTGGGTTTAGCAGGTAATATAGGAGGTTTTTAAAAGGGTTTTAAAAGAAAGCAAAACCCTATGAATTGGTGAAAAAAGTGCCAATTTTGTGGGGGTTTGATAAATGTAAAACGAATTTTAAAGAGTTAAAGAAAAAAATTGCCCCGGATTACTGACGCTACCAGATTTGAAAAGAGTTTTAATTTGTGATGTTTGTTGGTTTTGGATGTGTGTTATCCCAAGGGAAAATTTGGGCATATGATCAGCCAGTTGAGGAACCCAGAGTGTTATATAGCTTGGAATTGGAAGCATTGGAATATGCCCCCGGAGTTGAGAAGTTGAGGAAGGGGGAAAATTATGTCTTCCAATTTTTAATTTCCGTAATTAAAATATTTTTTGAAAAATTTTAAATTATTAAAAATTTTACCGGATAAATTTGGTTTTTTTGGGAAAAAAAAATGTGCTTGTTTACCCAACGGGCCCCCACTGCCTTAGACATAGGATCAGTTAACCCAAAAATTCTTTTGGAAATTTAAGGTTGAGATTAAAACTGTTGTGGAACTTGGGTAAATTTGAATTTAAAAATGCCCCGGAATGGATTTGAGATGGGAGATTCTATTGATTAAATACTGGCGATGGAATTTGGTTTTGGGGGGGTGGTGGTATTTTAGTGGGATGCCCCCTTTTTAGTTTGCCCCATTGTTGGTTGGGATTTTTATGACAAATACTAAATTTTTGTGCCCACCCGACCTTCATTGCTTGGGCCCTCCCGGGGCAATATGAGCAAAAAGAACTTGAAACCCCCAAAACAGGGAGAAATAAAATGTTGGTTTGAAGTTATCCCCCCTGTAATAGGAAAAGATGTTTTTAAGGAGGGTGTGAGCTTTTGTAAATGAAAAAGTGCTTTGAATAGGTAAAAAATTAGCAAAAAGAAAAAAAAAGTTTCCCAAGGGAGAAATGGGGAAACAAGATGGAATTTATTTTTTGGTTTTTTTGAAAAATGGATAAAAACCATCTGGCAGGGCAGTTGTAACCCCGTTTTATAAGCTTAATTTTTTGGGTTGCCGCTTGACCCGAAAAATTAACCCTTTATATGTGGGTTCGCGGGTTAGGCTACTTGCATCCCTAATGCAATGTGATGAAATGAAAGTACGGGTCCCAGCTTGATAACTGATGTTAAGGCACCAAACCACAGCGTACTTGCATAGATTAAAATCAAGCGGATTGAATTTCTGCCCCCACTCTTTCCTTGCCCGTCGATCTGCCGCAGCGCCCATGTGGAGCAGCCCAAGTCCCCAAAGCCCCTATGTGAGGGCTAATTTGGATTGAGGCTAATTTAGAAGCAGGATAAGACAAATCTAGAGATATAAACCCCTTTATAATTAACTAAATGAATATTTAAATAATATTTTAAAGATTTTCACCGTTAAAAAACCCATAGATTCTAGAAAATTTGGTTTCCAAAATCCCCCCCAACCTCACGGCAGCATAGGCTTCAGCTTTCAGATCATGCTCGTAAAAAAGGACTGCCCAATTGGGGTCAATGGCCCCGATTAATTAATATTACTAAAAAACCCTCGTTTATTATTAGTTGAATTTTCTATGACCGATGGCTAGCAATGTTTCTTTGGGGGAGGAACACAAGACAGTAAAAAGTCTCCGCATAAAAATAAATGTGGTAAAAGGTGACCCCTGACCGGTAGGAGTAGGAGCGCCCCTGCCCCCATGAATGAATGAAAATTTAAATGAGCAGGCAATCAAAGCTTGTCTAGTCTATAGAACTAGAAGCTCAAAAAAAAAGTCTATAGAACTAGAAAGGCCGGTGTCATCTTGCAGGGCAGGGATGACGGTGAAAATTGGTACCGTAGCCAAGCAACAGCTGGTGCACCGCCTGGCGAAGATGGCCGGACTGCGGGGGGTACGCCGTCGATTGTCGATGATGCTGGCACGACCATCAGTGTCTGGGCACCCAAGGATAAGCTACCTTCCCCCGGCCGTGAGGAGAGGAGACGGAGAGGAAGAAGAAATAAAAAAAGCCCGGCGGCGGAGGCTCTCCCTCGTGCTCCTGCACGGCTTCGCCCGGTGATGGGATTCTGACGTGGGTGCTTCAGGTTGTAGCCTACGATCAATCTCTCCCCGCAGCACCAGCAGCAGCAGCAGCTACGACGCGCGTCATTTTGTACTTTATGCTGTATGTATACTACTCCAAGTGCGAATTCATGAACGTGATCGAACTGCATATATATATACCGCTCAAGCAGGTTGTTTGCACTGGCGAGGCACTACGACGTGTACGTCCCGGACCTGCTCTTCTTCGGTGGCTCGACGTCGCCGGCGGGCAGGGACCAGTCGCGGGGTTCCAAGCGGTTTTAGTGCGTTGGCGGGCGCGCGTGCGGAGGTCGGCGTGGAGCGGTGCGTCGCAGTCGGGTTCAGCTACGGCGGCTTCGTGGCGTTCAAGATGTGCTGAGGCGCACCGGCGCTGGTCGTGTCCGTCGTCGCCACGGCGGTCGCTCGTGGACATGACCGCTCACCAGCGAGGCCATGCTGCGGAGGCTCGGCGCGGCGTCGCTCGCCGAGTTCCTCCTCCCGACGATGTCGCCGGGCTCAGGTCGCTCTTCGCCGCGGGCACCTATAGGAAGTGGTGGTTCCTGATCGAGTCCTTAGAGACTATATCAAGCTTGGTACATAATATATTATAGCTCTATTTTTCACCCTAGCTAAAACTGACTTAAAAAAATATGTATTAGTATCATGAATATTGAATAGTAATATTGATACGTAACGTAATTTGTATTAAAAAATTAGTATAACAGTTTGGTGCACACGCGCGGTGCTTAGGCTATATATATGTCATTCAACTCAACAATCATTCGTGCATGGATTTTAATTTGCAGATGATTTTAACCGCAAGGAAAGGGCGCAGCTACTCGAAGGCTTGGTGATCAGCGACGAAGACGCAGCTGTTGTCGTCCCTGGTTTTCGGCAGGTACGACATATAAGTACTCTAGCTTGTACTTGCATTTGCATGCTAAATTGATAATGCAGAGAATAAGTTTTGGTAGTTAACCCTTAAGTGTATGTGTCTCTAATTAAGTTTGATATCCAATTCGTACTTTTGCGTGATTGAGAAAAAACAAATATCCAATTCGCACGTTTTTAGGATTTTGACCCTGGTCCCTTTCTCAGATGTCAGTACTTAGGCCACAGAAAAAAAACAAAATTACCCTATTTAGGATTACTATTCATCAGGCCGTGTCTGCTGACACGGTTGTACACTTGTACTAGCACGACTTTTCTCGCGATCGTGATCCAATGTACGTGTGGCCCCTTGCTGCTCCTCCGTCGTCTCTTCCTCGCGTTCTGTGACTCTTCTGTCACGTCGGAGAGATGAAGCGTCTGGTGACGGCGACCACGCTGCACCGGGCCGGTGTGTACAGGAGCGCACGAGCAAAGGACGGGTCTTCCGATGAGTGATCAGCATCCAACTTGACGTTTTTGGATCCTCCGCTAGCTTGATATCTCTCATATCAACATCCACCTCGATGATCCTGCACGTACGGGTATCTGGTCTTTTCTCGACCTGAATAGTGCGAAGGGACTATTACAAAAATACAAAAGAAAAGAAATTCTCAAATCAAAACAATTTGTATGGTCAATCCAAGTTTAACCATGTTATTATTACACTTCAATTCCACTCAATTTTTTTATATGGTCAATCCAAGTTTCATTATTAAGGCACGTCATGAAAGATGTGTAATTCATTTACTTGGTAAATATTACCTACATTTCAAACGGTGGCCTTGGTTACTTTACTTACTTACCATTCTTTTACACGGCCGCTTGAATCGCAGGAGATACTTTTGCTCTGGGGCGAGAATGACAGCATCTTCAACATGGAGCTTGCGAGGAGCCTCAAAGAGTGAGTACCTCTGGATCCCCATACGTACGCCAGCAAAGCTGGCAGTTACTGATCCAAAATTACCGGCGCGTAATAGTATGTAAGACATGTACACGCGTCAATATACATACAATAAGTGCAACAGAGATATGTGATGTGATGCATGTGCTTTTCACTGCGTGCACACCCGCAGGCAGCTCGGTGAGAAGGCGACGCTGCGAAGCATAGCCAAGGCGGGGCACTTGGTCATGCTGGAGCGGCCAATCGTCTTCAACCGCTGTCTCAGGGAGTTCCTGTTGAGGCACCAGTCGCGCACCACGACGACGGCGACGTCCAAGCCTGGCCTGGCCATCTAGCTAGCTAAGCTATATTTTATATATATATTTTTATATATATAGCTAGTCTTATGCGTGTATGCTAATTGAAAAATAAAGAATTGCTAATGTGTTTGGAAGTTTGATTTTCACCCAAAAAATTCACGCCGAGTCCATTTTTTACGCAGAAAAAGGAAGGTCTCAAAGGGAAAAGGGCCAAACCAGCAGGTGCCCCTGCCCAAGGGACGCCATCAATAATCCTCACTGTGTTTTTTTTCCTCCACGCGCTAAATTTCCTTTTTTTAAACGCCGGAGTTTCGTTAAGCCTTTTTTGGGTTACGAATGTATCTACCCAAAAACCCCAATGGTTTGGGAAAATTGATTAGATTTGTTTTATTTAATTCAAATACATTTCCAAAACACATGTGTTTTGAGAGAGATTCAGCACACCCAAAAAAGGGCCCCAAAACAAGACCAAGGTTAAAAATCAATGTTTTATGATATCCCTTAATCCAGGGGGGGTTACAACCCAAACCACTCCACCTGAGGGATGTTGGATACCAAAGGAGCACATTCATGGGCTAGCTTATTTACAACCCTCTCCCAACAAAATGTAGGGGATAAAAATTCAAGGTTTGGGCTCAACTCCTCCTTTCTGTTATATTACTCGAGCAATCTTTGATTTTTTCTTAGATCGATTCTCCCAAAAAATATTGGTGGGCAACGGGTCGGCCCGTCAGCCCCGGGTACCAAACATGCCTCGCCTGGCCGATGATCATCAAGCCCAGGAGGCCCGCCGTGCCTCACAGGGCATGCAGGCCTGGCCTTGGGCCCCGGGCAGGGCCCGGGGGCCCGATTTTTGTCCCGGGGCCGGGCCCCGTGAGGCACCCCAAAAAAAAGGGGGTTTTTTGCCACCCAATAATTCTTTTGGCTTTTTTTTATGTATTTTTTCTTTGAATTTGGCCTTTTGATGTTTTGTTTTTCTTTGCTAATTTAGTCCTTTTTGATTATGGATTCAATGTGACGTAAAAAGGTTTTTGTTTAGATTTAACAATTTTATATATTGAAATTCCTATATTAGCAGGTCGGCCAAAAACTTTTAGGGGGCCATCCCCTTTTGGGCCAAACGGGCCTAGGGTCCCGGAATAGGCACGCCCCGCACAAGGGGGGCCACCCGGGGGGGTTCCGCACAGTATCGGCCCTTTTCCGGGCTCGTGTCCCCGCCGAATAAACGGGCTTCGGGCGGGGCCCCCCGGGCCGGGCTGCTTCCCCAGTTTTTCCCCACAGTTAAAAAGGGGCCCTTGGCTTTTTGTTTGCAGTGTAAACTCAAAAGCTCCGTTCCTAGGGATAAAAAGGGGGTTTTGATCGGTGGGGGTTTTTTTGTTTCCCCAATATTTTAAAACCTATTTTTTTAAGGGGGTTTTCGGAGCGGGTCAGATATTATGGGGGTTTCCCGGATACAAAAGCGGATTTTTTCGGATTCGGAAATGGTACGGATTCGGGTGGGGTTTTGGGTGGAAGCGGACTTTTCTAAGTCGGATAATACGTGCTTATATGTTGTTTTTTTTGATAAAAAAACATTCATTAGAAAGTCATTTATGCTTAAAAAAAAATTTAAAAAAAAATCAATAACTATGTGTATGACTTTCAAAAAAATAATACTAGTTTTCAGGGGTTTTTGTGACTTGTACTCTTGCGCTTATGCCCCTTTTTAAAAATTCGGATTTCCTATTAGAAGCATTTGGTAACCCTTCCATCGGTTTCGTCAATTCCATATCCCTTTTTTTACATCTTCGTTTGTCGGAATTTTGGATTAACCATTTTTCCACACGGTTATAAAAAACACTTTCCCCCAAACCTTTAAAAAATTTGTTTCGGAGCGGGATTCCATAACCCCTTTTGGGTTGGGGGTATTACCTCGGCATATCCCCAAAAGACCAAAAAGGGGGGCCCCCCGACTAGGAGGGGGAGCGGCCCACAAGACTTTGACTTGGGAGCCACGATGTGCGCTGCACGAAAAGTACCATACTGGGTTTCTTTACTTGTAAAATCCGTCCCTTCGGCATAATAAGGGGGACAGGGCCCCCCCAAAACACAATCTCTTACAACCCCAGATAACCTTTTCTCAGATATCTACAGATCTTGTAACCTGAATTTTTCGAGATCAATCTAGCCACCCGAAAAACAGGAGTAAGGGGTTTTTTGGCGGTTTGCCGGGGCCCCAAAAACCCGTCTAAATCGCCGTTTTTACGCTTCTGTGTTACACTTGATCGCCGTCGCCACACCCCCCCCTTTAAAAATCTACTAAAGTGGGGTACCCCCCAGGTGACGGACAATTTTCGTCGACCCGTTGGGCGCCGGTAAAGGGGGTTTTTTTCCCAAAGACCCCCCCTGGCTCGTCAAGCAATCATTTCCCCAAACGCGAACCCCCGCCGTCACCCCCGTCAACGGTTTCCCCCGCCGCCGCCCTCGTCGTGACCAGATTGGATCTTTTGATCTGGAAAGGGCGAAAAGGGGGACCGTCCTCGCTTTGGAGATCGTAAACAAATCGCCAAAGGATCGCCACGTCGCCAAACCCTCGTCAGCAGCCCTCGCCGACAACAAGCATGTTTCCCCCGGGCGCGGGCCCCCTTTTCAATTTTTATTATCGCGATCTCGCGAAAATTTTTCACAATTGTTAAGTTTCCCTAATTCCATATGTACTTTATATACTTCCCATTTTTACGCGTTTTTATTGCAGGGGACCCGGATAAACGTCAGGGGCCCATTGTTGGCGGGTTTTGGGTGATTTCGTTCCAGTCGGCCCCCGACTTTTCCGAGGAGCCTGGCTGGAGCCAAAGAACTTCAGAGGGCCCGGGGGTGTCGGTCCGGCCCCTTAAACGTGCATGCTCATGGCTACGCTATGCCCCCGGGCGGCAGTCCTCCCGAGTGATTTCCCCAAACCCCTCTCCCAGAGCTCCCCCGGGTGCCATGGGGAAGGGATAAGCTCGGCTGAAGTCTCTAAAAGCTACATGCCCAGTTGCTCGGGGGCCGACCCCATCATTTACTCGCCCGGCTTTACCGACCAATTTTGCCCCTCGGGCGTATCGTCATGGCTCTTTCCCACCACTCGCTCTTCGTCGTTGATGATCACGGCTTTGCCGACCACATCGCTTCCCCTTACAACAGACTCGGGGACTACGCGTTACTAACGTTATTTTTTTTAATAATTGTGCCTTTTTCTAGATGTTGCAGCTCGGCACCACGTGTCCATACACCAACTACAGTCTCGGGGACTGGCTTCGTCATCGACTCATCACGGTGCCGCCAACCTCTTTCGCCCCTCGTCCCCGACTGCAGTCTCGGGGACTACTCTCGTGGGTCAACTGCAGTCTCGAGGATTGGCCTCATCGCCAACTCATCATGGCGCTCGCCGACCTCGTCGCCCCTCGTCACCGACTGCAGTCTCGGGGACTGCTCTCGTCGTCAACTGCAGTCTCGGGGACTGGCCTCATCGCCAACTCATCACAACTCTCGCCGACCTCGTCAACGACTCACCTTCGTCATCAACCAGAACCTGCTGGTTGAGCTGGTGTCCCATCAAGTTGCTCCATACTATCCGGATCAGGGTGCTGATTTTGGGTAGGGGAGGGGGCCTTGATGGGCATGCTATGCCCGCTGTTCGGGGACTTCGCCAGCCACAGTATGCTCTAAAGCTCAGCACCACGTGTCTACAACACCTACTCCCAAGCTCGGGGACTAGGTGGTTTACACTTCACCTCGCGGTGAATGTATTTTCTTTTTTCTTGGACAAGTCCCAAAGTTGGACTTGTACAGACTTCTACTAGGATTTTGCTGCTCCTTATAGTCTTGCAAGCTCCAGGTGGATACACTTCACAAGAAGTTCTTTCAAAATTTTCTTCAGCGCGCACATCCTCCTGACAGCATCTGCAGACTTCCCGATGGAGCGACCTGCTCGCTAATCAAGCTACGGCGCTTTCGACCAGCCCTGACCTAGTTGGAAGACTTCTCCGGACCCGATCTCGACTAGGCCACCTAGTCGGAACTCTACATCGACATTCATAAAGGAAGGCGATCAGGCCACGTCCCCTTTTGGAAGGCTTCAGGGTAGCTTGCCAGAAGGATGCAATGTGCTCAGGGACTTGTTGGGGATATTACCTCGGCATAACCCAAGGGACCTATTGGGCCCCCCGACCAGGAGGTGGGCCGGCCGACAAGACGTAGACGTGCAGCCACGACGTGCGCCCACAAATAGTACCATACTGGCTACTTTACTTGTAACTCCGTCCTTCGGCATTATAAGGAGGGACAGGGGACCCCCCAAAACAAAATCTCTTACAACCCCCGATAAAACCCCTCTCAGATCATCTACAAATATTGTAACCTGATATACGAGATCAATCTAGCCACCAGAACACAGGACGTAGGGTATTAGGGCGGTTTGCCCGGCCCGAACCTGTCTAAATCGCCGTGTCTACGCTCTCTGTTTTTACGCTTGATCGCCGTCGCCACACCTCCGCCTAACAATCTACTACCGTGGGGTACCCCTAGGTAGACTTTCGACCGCATATTTCGTCAACAACTTTCACCCCCACCCATTACCGTGCAAATTGGGAGGCATCTGTGTAGGCCGGTTTCAGCTGCTAGTGCATTGAGGCAATGATCCGCAAAACCTATCATCCTGATTTTCCGGAGAGCTACCCCCGAAGCTGATACCGCTATTGTCAAAGAAAGCAGCATCAACGTTGCCTTTTATCCAATCAGGAGCCTTTTTTTCGGGTGAATCATTTGCCAAAGATTTATAAATTGTATATGTTGCCCATTGTATTGCTAACCTCAATGGCAGGCTATATATATTTTGCCATGTGTCTACTTTTCTCGCCATCCTAGTGGCCACATTGCACAAAGGATCACGGCTGCCTCTGTGTGTGGGATTAATCTTGGATCCCAAGCCCAAGTTAGGGGGGTGTTTGCTGGGCCCTGGAATAATTTTTCGATCTTTTCTTCGTTTTGTTGTGGTTAGATCTGGCCACAATGAAGACTAGGGAGAATATCCTTCAGATCAGTCTTCCTCCCTTCTTCGGTGGCAGAAAGAATGTCGCCCCCATGGAATAATTTTCTCCCGGGCTTTTCTTTGTTTTGTTGTGGTTAGATCTGACCACAATGAAAGACTAGGAGAATATCCTTCAGATCAGTCTTCCTCTTCTTCGGTGGCAGAAAGAAGAAGGAAGACACCAGCAAAAAGAGAAAGATGATCAAATTCCCCCTAAGGAATGTTGGCCGTCCGTTGGGCATCTGTTCTCAGGCTTGCCGCTATTGCTGGTGCCGAGTATTTACCTGTGCGGTCATCTATACGAAGAGTCAAAAAGGTTTGGTTTTGGAGATTTGGAGCTTTTCACGGGTGAATATATTTTAGATGAAAATCAGTTTTGGATTATATCTAGTGTAATCCAGATGCTTGTAATATGTTGATGTACCCAACTATTATATAATATAATTCTTATTTTGTCGCAAAAAAAGCTAGGGGGCTGTAAGGAGGGTATCTTGACACCAGAGATTAGCTTTGCTGGTTCCTAGAAATTTTTTGCCACTGAACAATCCAATAGGACTATTTTTTTCTTCTTATTATATACTCTCTTCCTTCGTATCATATTTAAAAGTCGTTTAGGAAAGCAACCCGGTCCTCCCATACACAACTTTGACCTCTTGTTTTTATAAAAATATCTATAGAATAATGATAAGTATACTTTTATTAAAGTATTTTAATTTTAAGACAAATATACATATAAGTTTTACATTTGTAATCTCAACAACTTAAAAATTATGACGATTTATATTCCCAATGGTTGACCCAAAGCTTATCCAAAACGACTTCTAAATATGATACGGAGGGAGTATATTTCTATTTCTAATATTAAAGTGCAGAAAGTTTAATCAACTTTAATCCTCACAATCGACCGATGGGCGGATCCCAATTCCTTTTGTGCCTGTACAAGTTAGATTAGGGTGTTTAAGCATGTGTAGTTTGATTTCAAAACAAACTGGAATATGAGAGCGAAAAATCTCTAGTGTTTTGGGTAATTGATGAAACCAAAGATACTAACCTAGCTCTAAGTGGACGAGTATTGACACCAAGAATGATACACTTTTATATATCTTAAATTCTGCCAACAACATGAGGATCAAGGATTAAAAACATCATCTCATAAGCATATTTTATAAAATAACAAGTTCCACATGTCCATGAGTATTTGATTGCAGGATTAAAGGAAAAGGAGCAAAGAAGAGCCAGTGGGACCCATATAGGGGGTCGGCCGACCTCGTATAGGGCCACTAGCTCTCCCCCTGGCCATGATCCAGGAGAAGCACCTCTAAGTGAATTTCAACCCTCAGATCACACTGTGTTTTTCCCAATGGCTCATATGCAACTCACATGGATCCATGGGCCCACATCAAAGAGATCAACATGACAAACAACTCAGAAGACCAAACCAAGATACATGACAAGTGGGGACACCTTATGGAAGGCCGAGGTGGGCCCCAGACCCTTATAGGGGGTCGGCCGACCTTCCACCAGGGCCTCCAACCCCCCACTTGGTCCCTGACCAGTGGGGCATGCTCTAGAAGTCCAAGGCTGGACCCACAGGCCATAGGGGGGGGGGGTCGACCAATCTCCCCCTAGGTCGGTGCTTCGCCTGGTGACTCCCTACACATTAAACACATGCTGAAGATCAAGACCATCCACTCTAAGTTGGTTTAGAGGCGTTGGATCCAAGGGTGGAGAGTTGAAGCCTCCTGATCGATGATGTGGCGATGGAGTAGCCCTACTCCACCTCCCACTATAAATAGAGGCTCATACCCCTCTCTCTAGTGATGATGTAATCCATACAAACCACTCTCATTCTCAAGTGGAGATTAGTCTAGTGGTGTTCTAGTGTGGGAGTTACAGTTGAGCTGAGCTTTGCTCGGGCTTTCCGGAGTTGTCTTCCTAGAGAATCTGATATAAGCTCTTGTATCTTTCACTTTTGTAATACTTTACTTATTTAATGCAATATTCTTTCTTTACTTTACTTAGTCTTTACTTTGTGCAATATTATACTTGCTATAGTATTGTTGTGGTTTATCTTGTCATTTAGTTGTTATAAACTAGATTGAGATCCTTGTGGCCTTTCCTGTATGCGATCATTGCCTGTCATAAGGTGCTTTAATTGTCGTATACACTATTAGAGTAGTGAGAGTAGGTGTAAGCGTGGTGCTTATACTTAATCTTGCCTTTGGTTATCGCTTGTTGCACGGATTGTTTGTGGTAGCTAGCAAGAGAGTGACAACTTTGTCTAGTCTTTGTATTCCCACCACGTGTTCTTAGGAAAGTTCTTAGAAGATAAGGCCCCCATAAAAAGAGAGTGCGCTCCGGTAGGAGTTTTGCCCTCCTACTGATCTATCCTCTCGCCTAGCATACCTGTATTGAGGAATTAATCGATGTTTGTATCAATTGTGTGCCATAGTTAAACCCACAAAGGTAGAGTTGGAATCATAGGAGTCCTTTTACTCTCTCGTTGTCCTCCCACATAGATGTCCACTAGTTAACTCTTAATTATCTTTATCTGGTTTGTTACATCATCACCTTCCTATCATATTTTGATTACCCCTTACACTAGTTGGTACTAAATTGAGGTGATCTCTCGGATCTCTCTTTTATTATTATTTCTAGCTCCGCTTTCCTTGGGAGAATATAAATTACGATACCCTGGAATACTCCTGGGTGAAGTGTTACAGCGGTATAATCTATGCGCCTTCAGATTTATCCAATAGTCATAAGAAATACCAACAAGCATTTCTGGCGCCGTTGCCGGGGAAAGCATAGCCTAGAAATTTTAATAAAATTGAATCTAGAGTTTACTATCAAATTAGTTATCAAATAGTTGTAGGGGCTTACCCGTTGCCTTTGTTTCTGTTAATTGTGAAGCAAGGCAATGTATGAGTGAGTTCCAGTTTCGAGCAGCTACATTTGAAAATCCTAAGAGTTTTTGAAGAACTACTAGACATCATCTAGTGTATCCTCGAAAGCTCACCTCGAACTCAGATCCACTCAAGGAAGGAGGCTCCACTCTGTTTATCAAGAAAGTTATGGCTCAAGAGGCTATTTCCTACTTCTCGACTCCTTCAGTCGCTCACGTGGCCTAAGGACTAGACGTTAATACAGGGGGTGCTACCTTTGAGCTGAAGCCATCCTTGATCAACTTGGTGCAAGCCAACCCTTTTAGCGCGAAGTCCCATGAGGATGCTAATGCACATCTCCAACACTTCTTGGAGGTAAGTGGCACCATTTCCATTAAGAATGTTGCATCGGATATCATTCGTCTCGCCTCTTCCCGTTCTCATTACTCGGGAAGGCGAAGCAATGGTTCTATGCTCATTCTGAGGAAGTAGCCACTTGGGAGAATTGTGCCAATGCCTTCCTCAAGAAGTTCTTTCCGATGGGCAAAACCACCGCCCTTCGCGAAAGGATTTAAGCTTCCAACAACAAGCGGATGGACTATTCCCGAAGCATGGGAACGTCTCCAGGAGTACATTCGGGAATGCCCTCATCATGGAATTCAATATTGGCTCCTGATTCAAGGCTTCTACTATGGGCTAACAATCATAGCTCGTAGTCACCTTGATGCAGCCGCAAGAGGAGCATTCACTTCACTCAACGTCACACAAGCAAAAGATCTCATTGAGAAGATGGTGACGAATCAAGGGTGGAAGGATG
Organism: Microstegium vimineum; assembly: GCA_022036555.1. NCBI lineage: Eukaryota > Viridiplantae > Streptophyta > Magnoliopsida > Poales > Poaceae > Microstegium > Microstegium vimineum. The sequence continues at coordinate 14,006,052 of CM039120.1, forward strand.
AAAAGCTCCAAATCAAGAAGAGTGTACAAACCATTCACGAGGTGAATGCACTCTCCGCAAGGATGGATCTCTTGATGAAGAAACTCGAAGAACGAGCAAATTTCAAGAAAGATAGAGAAGCCATCCAACACTATGCCTCCGTACGAGCTAACAAGGCAAAGCAATGGTGTGAGGTATGTGGCGGAAATCATTCAGGAAACAATTGCCCCAAGACAAACGAAGGCGTGAGCTTCATCAATAGCAATCAACCTCAGCAATCTGGATCAAAGCCATGACCCTTCTATCAAGGTAATGAAGGTAAAAGCTTTAATAATTTTAATCATCCTTCATTTAAAGATCTTGTCTTAAGCCAAGCTAGGATTAATGAAAGCATAAACAATAAACTAGCTGCTAATGATAAGACCCTTGAAACTTTAAATAATAAAATGGATGACTTTGCTTCTGTTGTAAAGAATCAATTGAATCTCGATAACATGTTAGAAAGAAAATTATCTCAATTGATATCTTCTGCTCCATGTCTTGTTAAATCTGAAAAAGTCTCTAGTATAAATGCGGTGACCACAAGATGGGGTATGACCACTCGTGATCCACCACATCCTAACACTTCAGGGAAATCAACAAGAAAGGAGAAAGAAGTTGAAGCAGAAGAACGACATGCATACGAAGAAGACAAACTTGCACCATTACAAGATGCTGTCAAGTTCCATGGGAAGACGACCCCACATGAGTACTATGACACAAACGTACTACTACCATTCCCAAACAAGCCAAGAAGACAATCTATAGATGAGCGATTCGGGAAGTTTGTTGAGGTAATATGTCAATTATATGTCCATATTCCCCTAGTTGATGCAATGCAGGTTCCAACCTACGCCAAGTATTTGCGGGACATCCTCAACAACAAAAGGCCATTGCCCACCACTAAAGTCATCAAGCTAACGGAAGAGTGTAGTGATGCTATACTCAACCAGCTGCCATTGAAGAAGAAGGACCCAGAATGTCCTACCATTGATTGGTCCATAGGGACTCAGCAGCTCGAACATGCACTCTGCGACTTGGAAGCAAGCGTTAGTGTCATGCCAAAGGTAGTATTTGATAAACTAAGTCATACTACTTTGTCCCCTACACCAATGTGTTTGCAGCTAGCGGATCAATCGATTCGCTACCCCGCGGGGATTGCCAAAAATATTCCCGTCAAGATACGCAAATTTTTCATCCCCATGAATTTCGTGGTATTGGATATGGAAGTAGACAAGAAGACTCCACTCATCCTAGGAAGGCCATTCCTCAGCACCGCCAATGCACACATCGATGTAGGAGCTAGAGAAATTCAATTCAACATCAATGGAACCCAGGAGATATTCCACTTCAAGCCAAAAACCGAGCAATGCTCTATAGTCAAGGTGAAGGACCGAGAACGACGACCAGAGGGGGGGGGGTGAATGGGAGCCAAATAAAATTCAACTCAAAGACTTGGCCCTTGTCCCAAAATCACTCCCAAAACTTGACCTCGGAAGAACTGACTCGCACACGACCTAACAAGTAGGTGGACACCTTAGGAAGACCCCTAAAGGTGCAGCAGGAGCGGTCGGAGAAGATGGAGAACGATCGAAGCGACGAACTCGAAACCGATACACCGAGAGCGGTACTCTCAACCCCTAGAGAGAAGAGGCAAGAGCACACCCAAAACTAATTATGAGAACTGGTCTCAAAAGTACCTAATCATGTTCATTACGTGAATACGAACCCAACATAATAAACGGAACTTGATTCGGAGTCCGGACGAGAGAGAAATGGGCTTAGGACCACTTCAGTCAGGACCGTAGGACCAGTGCAGAGTGGTCCGACGCTTAGTCCTAAGCTACCTCAGGACTAGTCCGGAGCTTGGACCGGAGCTAGGTGCTGCTCTGCTGAGCACCTCAGGACCACTCGCTATGGTCCAGTGCTATGGTCCGGAGGGTGGTCCGACAGAATTGCTTCACAAAAATCAGCCAACTCAGGGAGCACCCAACCTCCGGACAAGTGGTCCGACGGTACCACAGGACTAGTCCGGAGCTTGGTCCGGAGCTAGGGGCTGCTCTGCATACTTTTGGCCAGACCAAAGGACCACTCTCCTATGGTCCGGAGCCTGTCCAAAGTGGTCCAGAGGGTGGTCCGGAGCTCATGAACAGAGCACAGAAAACCCGCGAAAACCGATTTCACTCCGCCAAATCTTTCCAAAACTCAACCAAATGAACTCCAACTGCAACCAAACTTTGTAGGCATGATCCTTGTACAGTTGGGGAGCTATCCCGAAGAAATCATCGCTCAATTTGGCTTAGAGCAACAGGGGGAGAAGAAATTTGGGGAAAAGCTCAAGAACGAAGAACACCGCAAAGAAATCGCACCGATCTACGTACTCGTGAGGTTTGAGGAGAAACCCTTTGATGCAAAGATGCTCCTCATGATTATGAACAACTTGGTTCAAACAGTTTTGTAAGAACTACTCCGTAGAGAAAAATATCAACTCGGGATCAAAGGAGAGCAAAAAGCAAAACGCGAAGAACACAAGCAAACCGGAGACTCGATCACGAAATCAAAGCCGCCATGGCTTACGGAGGGTAAGGCCTCCGATTCCCACCGAAAACAAAGTACAAATCCTTACAAAGGTTGTAGAGATCAACCTAGGGACCTCATGAACTAGAGAGAGGTTGGAGAGAGAGAGTTGGTGCAAAATGAAAGGTGTTCAAGAGATGGGATGAGGATACCCCTTCATCCCCTATTTAATAGGGCTTTGGGTATTTCCCAAAGACCCCCCTAGATACATGAGTGAACTACCTAGTCTAAGCATTGCAGTCCAAGCTCCGGAAAATATCTTCCTCGATTTGAATGGACGGCTCCGCTTCCTGCCAGGAGTTGCCGTCGCCTCGATGCAACCTCCAGGATTCCGCCACATGCCATCGCCGCTTCCTCGGAAGCTCCGCCTAGGTTTTGAGGCCCAAACCCAGGAAACCCGCCACCGGTAGCTTTGGGCTCAACTACCGAACCCCGAGTTTTGAGGCCCAAACTCGGAAACCGTCCTCGGATGGTTTTGAGGCCCAAACCACCAAACCACTCGACTCGAGCCACCTTGTCCTCGCCCGATCGGACTCCAGGTCCCATTAGCCTCCGCTCGACCAGCTCGTCCGCCGTCTTGACTTGGTCAACTCGGTCTACCTCCATGTCTTCTCGCACTCGCCGGTGCCAAGTACTAGCTACCACAGCTAGTCCGCCGGCGCCCATGGTCCCTCAGTCCGAGCCCAGCTTCCGCCCTTCACCGCTCTCAGTCCATCAGCACGGCAAGCTGAGAGTCTCTATGTGATTTTGGTAATTGAGTGACAACTTAGGTAAACTAATATGTGTTTAAGTGATATATACACAGGAGATTAGTTCACATGTGATTGTGTGATGAAGGAGCTAAATTGCACATGAGACATGACATGGAGTCATGTGATCAAGGTGGAGAAGATCAAGATGAGGCTTGGCTTGATGGACCGGTTGCAAGTGTGAAGGGCAAGCTGGTGATGCTTGACGCCGATGGACCAAGGCAACGGTGAAGAGCAAGTGAGGTCAAGATCGATGAACCAACACGGTCATGTGGTGATATGGAGTGGATCATATCATTTGACAAGTGGTTGGTGCATGTGTTGCATCAACATTGGAGAAGGAGATGGAATGGAATTCGCAAGGCAAAGGTATAACCATAGGGCATTTTATTTCACCGGTCATAGGTGTGTAGAGAAGATTATGACCGGGTTTAGGATAGATAGCCGTACTATCAAGAGGAGCAAACTTGTTTGCATATCGGTTATCTAGTGCCACCGTGAGCGATCTAACTTTGCGATGCATTAGGATCGAGTGGCGTGGTGAAAAGCAAGTGAAAAATGCTTTGAAAATATTTGTGAAAATGCTAACACACTTGCACATGGTGAAGAACACATTTGTGTTAGCACATAAGAAGCAGGAGAAAGAGGCAGCTCGGTTTGGCTCGGGTATGAGCTCCGGACGCTGGTCCAGACGCAAGAGCGCTGCTAGCCCGAACCATCGCGGATGCGTCCGGAAGCTAACCCTAGCGTGCCTATTCTGACTCAAAGGATTCGGACGCAGTTGTTAGTCCGGACGGTGAACTTCGGACCCTGCGTCTAGAGGTTGGAGCTCTCTGTTGTCGCTCGGAGGAGTGGATCTTGGAATGAAATAATGCTTTGATTCATTGTGATATGGATCAAATGGACTTGAGGGATGTTTAGGCCTCTGAGCTAGCTTTCCAAAAAGTCCAAGATCATCGAAATCGGAATTCGGAGCTAAGAGATACGGACGTTTCCGTGCGGGTTGCGCTGATCCGGACGCAGCAGTCCGGACACAGCGTCTCTGTAGGTCTGGACGCGTCTGTAAGGGTCCAGAGCTGCATCGTTCATTGTGTCCGGAGCCGTCCAGAGAGCCGTTAGAGAGGGGGAAATGGCTAGTTTCGATGGAGTGGCTATTTATAACCCTTGACCGGCCCTTGGGGCTGGTTGAGCACCTTGGGGTTGTGTTACCCTTAGTTGTGCTTGGTTGGGAGCCCTCTAACTCACACACACTTGATAGAGTTCATCCGATTGTGTGAGAGAGTGATTATTAGTGTGTTGCTTTGAGAGATAGCTTCATGTGGCACTAGGTGATCGACTTGCAAGCTCGTGGTGATTGTTACTCTTGGAGGTTGCCACCTCCTAGACGGCTTGGTGGCTTGTGGCTCTGTCGAAGCACGCAATAAGCTTGTGCGTGGCTCCGGAGAAGAGATTTGTGAGGGGTATTGTGCTCGCCCCGATTGAGATCGCGAAGAGTAACTCTAGTTGAAGGTATCGTTGAGTGCCCTCATCTTGTGTTGGTTAGGCGGCAACCCTTGAGGGGGTTAGGCAGTGAGGCCTGTAAAAAGTCGTAAACCTCCAAGTGAGTGAGCCGATACAATAGGGACTAGCTTGGTGGCGACCAAGTGAACCTCGGGAGAAAAATCACCTTGTCAACCTTGTGTATATCTTCTTGGTGGTTTGCATTCTACAAATCACTAGCTTGTATTTACTTATTCATAATTGAGCTAGTGATTAGTTGTTGCTCTTGTAACTAGTTTGGCTTGTGTAGCTTTCCTAGTTACCTTCTAGCTTCTGTAGCTTAGAAGTAGCTCTTGAGTGGCTAATTGGCTTGAGTAGCCTTGTTAGTCACATTGCTTAGTTTGTGTAGCTAAGTAAGTTGAGCTCTCTAGTTGACTTGTGTAGTCTTGCTAGAGAGCATTGCTAGTGAGCTTAGGTGCTTTGTGCTTTGCTTACTAGTATGTGTAGGAGCTCCCCGGTTTGCTTAGAGTACTAGTTGCTTAGGTTTGTGTGACCTTTCAACCTAGACTTATTTAGGTGAGCCTCCTAGCTTGGCACCTTAAGTAACATAATAGACATCTTTTCTAGGTGCTAAAGTAATAGATAGAGGGGTGTAGTCTTGGCTAGACCGATAGTTTTAATTCCGCAATAGTTTTGGTTAGCCAAAGCGATCAAGTTTTAGAAAAGACTATTCACCCCCCCCCTCTAGTCCGCCATCTCGACCCTACAAGTGGTATCGGAGCTTGGTATCTCATTTGTGGTCTTTACCGATCCGAGAGGATGGCGACTTATGGGCTAGTTTGTTGAGTGTCCACACATTTTTTATGGCACACACTTTGCACGGTGGAGAAATTGGATGGAAAGTAATTATAAGTTTATTTCTCCCCAAATGTGGTGGATCGTGGATGTAGGTCTCTCTTGTGCAATTGAGAGAGAGGATGCAACTCAAGCACAAAAGAAGTGCCTACATCTCGATTGCCAAGCTACTAACATTCTCTACCATTCTATGAAAGATAACATCTTTGGTGAGATCATGGACATGAAGAGCGCTCATGAGATTTGGACCTATCTCATTGAAACATATGAGACGGTGCCAAACATTGATGATGATGTGTCCAAGTTGGTGGCACATGAGGATGTTGAGAATGACCACAACTCGGTGATTGTGGAAGATTTCTCCACCTCATGGTCAAGTGATGAAGATGATCTACCTACCACAAGATCACTTGACAAGGAGGATGAAGGCCCAATCTCAAGTGTTGCAATTGATGATGCTACTCTAAGCACACTTGATGATGATGATGATGCATGCTCGGGCTATGAGAGTGATGCCTCCACAAGCTCTTCTACTTCATCACATTGCTTCATGTCACATGGTGACACTAAGGTATCAATTGGCAATGTGATTGTAGATTGTGATGACCCTAACTTTGAGCTTGTGTGCAAACTCTCAAAAGCTTTAGAAAGTGAGTTAAATAAAACAAAGAAACTAAAAGATGAAAACTCACTTCTAAAGAACTCATGTGAAGAACATAAGCACTTATATGATGTTCTTAAATCTTCACATGATGAACTAAAATTGGATCATGAGCAACTTCATGTGTCTCATGAAGATTTGGTTCACAAACATGGTTCTCTCATTAATAAATTAATAAATCTTAATAATGAAGAGAGCTCATCACATGGGTCAAATGATCAATCACATGTTGTTGCTAACCTTTGTGATGCAGGGAAGAAGCATGTATCCACCTCTTGTGATGATTTACTTGATATGCCATGTTCTTCACATATAGATGCTTGTTCTACTTCTATGTCTTGTGAGACTAACCTTTTGAAGGAGAACAATGAGCTCAAAAGTGAATTGAAGAATATGAGCAACAAGTTAGAGAGGTGCTACAACTCCAAAGTCACCCTTGATCATATGTTGACTAACACAAGAAGCTATGGTGACAAGAGTGGAATCGGTTTCCACAAGGGCAAGGACAAGAAAGAGAAGAAGCAAGAACATAAGAAGCTATCTCATTTCATGTGCTTCAAGTGCCATGGGATGGGACATCTTGCAAATGTTGCCCAACCAAGATTGCTCAAGCTAAGCCACAAGTCAAGCCCCAAGTGCAATACAAGATCAACCATCAAGATGGTGATTCGGGGATGACAAAGAAGAAGACTAGAAGAGGTGGCAAAGCAAGAGCAAGGCATCCAACTCATATTCATGATGCCAACAAGATGATGATGAGCAAAGATCAAGAGAAGAATCATTTGGCTCACATCAAGTGCTTCAAGTGTGAAGATATGGGACACTTTGTCTCGAAGTGTCCGACCAAGCTTGAGATGAAGATTCAAGCAAAAGAGAAGAGGCAAGACAATGAGAAGCACAACATGAGCAAGGAAGAAAAGGCTCAAGCAAAGAGAGTGTGCTACTCATGTCGGGAAAGGGGACACATGACTCATTCATGTCCCCTAGGTATGACTTCTAAGCCTATTTCAAATGATAATGATCATATGCTTAGAAAGGATGGTAGTGATACCTCTATGGTTTCTATTGCAAAACATCCCGCTATTCATACTAAGTCATTGCCTAAGTATGTTGCACCTAACTTGAGAGGACCCAAACTAGTTTGGGTACCATCAACAAGTGGATGAATGTGTGTAGGTACCATTGGCATTGGAGGCTTGATTCAATTGATTGCATATGGTTCATCATATGATTGAGTCAAGTAATGAAGCTTAGTGCTATCCTCATCCCAATGCCAAGTAAAAAGGATGAAGTCCAAGTGCTACAACATACAAGTGCATGATCTAGTTGTGGTGGTTGATTGAATTATTTGATGGCTTGCAAATATTCAAGTTGAAGCTTGCTAATGAATTGATCATGGTCTACTAAGGTATATGTCTTGTTGATAAAGTTCATGTGAGTGTGTATAAGTTATTTGAATTGGATATACACTTAGTGCATATGAGTTGATTGAATTGGATACATATATATGCACTAGTTGCTTGCTATAAGGTGTTTGAATGGATTAAATGCTTAGTGATCAAGTTTGTGTTGATTTGAATGTATATGATCATGAGACTACTTTTAGTAACTGTATTGAATGGATATATATCTTGTGAAAGTGTTCAAACAAGTTGATATCAAGTTTGGTTCAATTTGAAGAAGCTTAGCTCATTTTGCTCAAATCTGCCATTTAGTCAAAATCTAAGCTAGCTGTGATCATAGCCATGTTTAAGAGATAAAATCTATTTGGATCGGCTTGAAATTTGGTGTGCATGCTCTACACTTTTGTTATTAGTTTCTGTTCAAATTTCATGGGTATTGGATAAGGGATACTTCGGTTTTGGAGTGGATCTTGTCAACACATGTGCAGCAGTTTTCAGCATGTGCCTAGGTGGAAAGATGTGAAATCTAGTAGCAATATAATAGTCCAATAAAGCTCAAATTTTTATAGCTGCTAGATGACTTAGTGAAGCACATCTCCACCAAAATTCATGGTCATTGGATATGTACTTTGTGATATATGATATATTCTTTGAAGAGTACAGAATCTGCCAGAAAAGTGACAAACATTGGATTGATTTAGAGTCACTTAGTTTGAAAGGTCCTCAAGTTGGAATCATGCTTATAAGTGATTGAGGTGCCTATGTTAGCAATGAGTACAAGGTCATTTGATTATGGAGTGTATTTGGCACATGTTTAGTACTCAAGATGAAGATTAATCAAACAAGACAATTTCAAGTGAGTATCAAGGATGGTTCATAGAGAAAGGTCACTTCTCCCTTTTGTAGGGGCTTGCCGCCTTTTGTAGGTAAACCAAGGACGTTACTTGAAAGGCTAACATGGAAGTGGTGATCTAGGGATCATTTGGAGATGCTTAGTTGAAAGCTATCAATAGGGTTGATCAAAAGAAAGCAAGCAACACTCAAAAGAGAGAGATTCATGAATTTAACCTACAAGTGTATCATGACATTCAAGTGGTATCATCTTCTACAAGTGGTACATCATTTGGTACTCTCTCATTCAAGCAAAGATCAAGAAAGAAGCAAGTCAACCACAACAAGAAAAGTGCACTTGATCATTAGTGGGACTCAAATCATATGGGTGAAGATTAACATTCCAAGTGGTATTCATTAATCTTCACCATGCTCTTAATGGGAATTCACATTGCTAATTGGAGATGAAATCAATATGACTATCCTCTACTCCAACATAGAAAAGGTGAAATTGTTTGACATATGCATACATCCATTGATTAGGACTTGTTTAGTGCATATAGTCATACATAGTGATCATTGATTGAAAATCAAATGAATTTTATGCTTATAGCCTACCACTATAGCTTGATTGAGTTGTTTGATCTAGTGGTAGTATATAAGTTTGCTCATGAGCTAGTAAACCCAAGTACTTGATCTATTATTGGATTGTATAAATGACAAGTACAACCTCTATAAGATAACCGCTTATTGCGTGTGAACAAGCTTAGAGAGGGTTTAAAACCGGACTTGAAAGTTTATGCTATTCACTTTAGTTCAAGTCCAACATAGAAGCTCATGAAGATACTGAATCTAGTTCAAGCACAAGACAACAATGCAAATGTATATCAAGATGCAACTTACAAGTGGTATCTAGACTTATGCTAATCTTTCAAATAGTATCAACCTTCATATTGGTACTTGCAAAATATGTCTAATTCTAGCATAATTGAGATAGCTCACATGTGTTTAATTCAAGTAATTCTACAAGTGGTAATCTCACAAGTGATATCCTACAAGCAAACAAGTGATCCTCAACTTTAAGTGATCAAATTCTAGTTCTCTTGCTTAGAAAGCTTATTTGGATGACAATTACTTTGAAAAAAGGGGAGGTGCCCTACTCAATGGTATAATGGTCAATGATCTTTCATGAAGAGTCATTCCAATACATAGATGTCAGTGTCCATCAAAAATGAAAAGATACAAGTATCAATCATCTACCCTAGTGCAACCTTTGCATCAATATGAGCATACCTTTTATGGAAATTGATGACAAAGGGGGAGAGAATAGTGAACAAAGATATATTAGTGAATGGAAATGCACTAAGAGGGAGAGAGACATGGACATGGACATAAGGGAACAAGATCAAAGGATCAAAGTCTTGGACTAAGTGATGCACACAAGTAGGGGGAGCAAGCTCATGAACTTAATTGATGGCATTTGACATGTGCATAATCATGTGCTTGCTTGCATATTGCATAAGTATTATCTTTATATGCATGCTTATGTGGTGTATGCTAGTTATAGAACTTGTATGATGAATTGATAAACTAGCATGCATGGGTTGGTAAGCTAGATATGTGTTCCTTCTCTTGGTATCTAGAACCCTTGCTTATAATGTTGATCTCACCGGGTTTCTAATGTTTTTGTGATATCTAGCTAACCATGGTGGTGCTAAGGATGAACTTCAAAAGTGCAACTACATGGGTATCTTCAAAGGTTTATCCTATATCCCTTAGCATCACTAGTAGTGCTAGCATTCCCACAATTTCATATTCATATATGTGTGCAAAGATTAATTCAAACCTTTGTGAGCACACATGTAGGGGGAGCTATCACTACCAAGTCGGATTTTGTGGCATTTCTCCAAATCTTGGCATAGAGCTTAAATGGTGGATAAATGACATAATGTCCCAAATGATCTTATTTTCCATATCTTTGTAGAGTTGTCATCAATTACCAAAAAGGGTGAGATTGAGAGTCTCTATGTGATTTTGGTAATTGAGTGACAACTTAGGTGAACTAATATGTGTTTAAGTGATATATACACAGGAGATTAGTTCACATGTGATTGTGTGATGAAGGAGCTAAATTGCACATGAGACATGACATGGAGTCATGTGATCAAGGTGGAGAAGATAAAGACGAGGCTTGGCTTGATGGACCGGTTGCAAGTGTGAAGGGCAAGCGGGTGATGCTTGGCGCCAATAGACCAAGGCAACAGTGAAGAGCAAGTGAGGTCAAGATCGATGAACCAACACGGTCATGTGGTGATATGGAGTGGATCATATCATTTGACAAGTGGTTGCTGCATGTGTTGTATCAACATTGGAGAAGGAGATGGAATGGAATGCGCAAAGCAAAGGTATAACCACAGGGCATTTCATTTAACCGGTCATAGGTGTGTAGAGAAGATTATGACCGGATTTAGGATAGATAGTTGTACTATCAAGAGGAGCAAACTTATTTGCATATCGGTTATCTAGTGCCACCGTGAGCGATCTAACTTTGCGATGCATTAGGATCGAGTGGCGTGGTGAGAAGCAAGTGAAAAATGCTTTGAAAATATTTGTGAAAATGCTAACACACTTGCACATGGTGAAGAACACATTTGTGTTAGCACATAAGAAGCAGGAGAAAGATGCAGCTTGGTTTGGCTCAGGTATGAGCTTCGGACGCAAGGGCACTGCTGGTCCGGACCATTGCGGATGCGTCCGGAAGCTAACCCTAGCATGCCTGTTCTGACTCAGAGGATCCGGACGCAGTTGGTAGTCCGGACGGTGAACTCCGGACCCTGCGTCTGGAGGTTGGAGCTCTCTTTTGTCACTCGGAGGAGTGGACCGGACATTGTTTGTGGTCCGGACGCAGGCTCCGGATCTTCGTCCGGAGGTGCTGCTCGCTCTCGGGCGCTCTCGGGTGTTCAGGAAATATTTCTGAATGCTCGGTGCAGTGCGTCCGGACCCGATGAACAGTTGCGTCTGGAGGCACGTGGCTGAGATCGGCGTGCGCGCCAAAGAGAAGATCTTGGAATGAAATACTGCTTTGAGTCATTGTGATATGGATCAAATGGACTTGAGGGATATGTAGGCCTCTGAGTTAGCTTTCCAAAAAGTCCAAGATCATCGAAATTGGAGTTTGGAGCTAAGAGATAAGGACGTTTCCGTGCGGGCTGCGCTAATCCGGACGCAGCAGTCCGGACACACTATGCACTCTGGACGCAGCGTCTCTGTAGGTCCGGACGCGTCTGTAATGGTCCGGAGCTGCACTGTTCATTGCGTCCGGAGCCGTCCAGAGAGCCGTTACAGAGAGGAAACGGCTAGTTTCGATGGGGTGGCTATTTATAGCCCTTGGCCGGCCCTTGGGGCTGGTTGAGCACCTTGTGGTTGTGTTGACACAAAAAGCGTCAGATCTGCGAACACCTCGGGCTTATACCCGAACTCGGTTTCCAAAGGTGTGCCAGTCGATTTGACCAGTTAATCGACAAGGACGATAACTAGAACAACGATGAACGAGACGACGGCGATGTGCCCGTACATCAAGGCTCAGATTGCTCAAAAATGGAACTCGTGAGGTAGACGGAGGTCTTGTAGATGCAGCCCGTCGAGATTGTAAGAACTCGTGAATAAACTAGAACTAATGCGATAAAAGTAGATGCTGGAAAAGTAGATAAAAAGTAATAGATTTGTATTTGATTGATTGTCTTTCTTCACGCCAATCCTAGGTACATATTTATACTCCGGTAAGGAGGAGTTGTACCCAAACACGACTCATACCCAAACAAAACTCCTACTTTTAAGGAAATAAATGACTCGTGCAAGAGTCCGACTCGAACTAATATAAACAAATACTAGTATATAATCACTAATTTCCATATCCACCTTCTTCACGATGAAACTTTTCATCGGTAGATTCCTTTAATCCGCAGCCTTCTTCTATTTCCATCGGCATCTTCCTGCTGATGTTAGCTACATCATCTCGCATCCATCGGTAACATTCCCGATCGGCAATGTTCTCCTGTTTCCATCGGCAACACCCTTCTAATTAGCCAATACCTTCTTTCGTTTCTTCAATCTCTTGTTTCCATCGGCAATCCGATTAGTGGGATTCTGATGCCGATAAAGAAAAGCAACCATCTTTCTACCGATCGGTGTAACTACCCTTCTACCGATCAGTGTATCTGGTTCATATTGACACGTACAAAAAACGGCGTCAGCACATGCCCCCCAATTTCGGAGTATAAAATATCTTATGCACCAAAATTTGCTCTATTGTAATCTTTCCCTCCAAAATACCACTGCTATTTCGATTACCACGCGTTGTCACTGTAAATTACCAACAACTCACGCAACTGTAGCACCAACAGTCATAATTCCTTGATCACCGCGCAAATCGACGTGATATCCTTCCATATTCCTGCTCAGTCAGAAAAAATAAAAACTCAAAAATGCCCTTTAACCTAGGCCTATAAAGACCACCGTCTGTCCTCTCTTTTACCCTGAGCTCACATTTTCACCTTCATCCCAACGTCATCTCCAAAGAGCACTATTCCAGCGGCGGTTCTTCTTCTTTCATCAGGAAGCACGACCCTTGCAAGAACTCTGCTTCAATGGCGATCAACTTCACTGCTTCCGCGGTAATCTTTCTTCTTTCCCCATTGTATATACTGCAGTTTTATCTTTCCGCATTGCTTTTCAATCCCTTCTCTCTTTCTTTCTTTGCTTTCTGGATCTAGGAAATGCGCAACAAAATAGTGATCCCTACCGATCAAGAACATCTCTGCTGTTTAGGCCCAATGGGGAATGCCGATCCAACCAATCTCATCAACGCAGAAACCAACTGCATCCCTTTTAGATCCGAGCATTTCGATCTAGGGTTATGGACAGACACCTTTCGCTCTTGGCCCAAACCTACCAAAGGGTGGAAGAACTGGTACCTCATGATAGCTAGATCACAACAACTCTATTGGTCAGAGCGCAACATTGACCAATGCATCAGACTATCCATTGCCGATATGGCCAAGAATGAAAACATGATGATTGCGGCTTCTTATTTCTGGTCCGATACAATGAACGCATTTTTATTCAGACATGGACCAGCCACCCCTACACTTGCCGATGTACATATGCTTACCGGCCTCGATGTTTCTTCTGCCGATCCTGCCACCCTCTTCCGCAGGAAGTCTGAACGTCGGGTAAGTACCCGTAACATCGGTGGTTGGACCGGATACATCCAAGAGTATCAGAAGACTGGATCGGTAGCCCCAAGGGAGCATGCCACCTTCCTCAACATGTGGTTGGATAAGTTCGTTTTCTGTGGCAGAACAGTTGGACCCACCAACATGTATCTTCCCGCAGCAGAGCTTCTGGCCGATGGAGGATTTCCCCTTGGCCGACACCTCCTTGGTTTAGTTTATTGCCTCCTACATCAAGTATCGGAAAAATTACTACTAGGCAAGCCCATCGGCAACCTTGGAGGTCCTTGGTGGTTCATCAACTTGTGGCTGAACGCCCATATGCACAAATGTCTCCAATTTGATCTGTTCAACCATCAGTTCCCAAGAGACATATCTGAAGACTATGTCTTTGACGATGATAAATCGGCAACCCGTTCCCCACTCAATTTTGGGGACACCATGATAGTGCTACCAGGAACCGATGCCAACGTCGATCAATTTGGCATGTTCTTCTAGAGGCTCTACTGCGGAATCCCTGCTGCGGAACGAGTCTGGTGGCCTTATGTCGAGGAAGACAACCGATTTACACTCTCCTTCAACCTCACCGATGGGAACATACCACACAATGAAGCAATCATGAAGGCTACCCTCATCCCCCGAGCTATTCTGATTAACGCCGTCAGCACTGGGAAGAACTCTCATCCATCATACGAGTTCTATTATCCATCGGCAGCGGCAAGACAGCTAGCATTCGGTCAATTGCCGATCAAACATAGTTATGTCAACGTGATTAAACCAAGAGAGCTCATCTCCAGTGCTATGGATTGGAATAAAATGGTCACTCTCTCTTCTCATGCCGATGTATCCAACATCGACTTATCTTCTTGGGCACTGACATCCTTCATCACTGAATCATATAAGTCCTAGTGGCAAGAGTGGAAGGAACAACTATTTGCTCCATCATCACACTACTACTGGCACTTGATTGATGCTGATCATATCATACCCGACGACGCGGTAAGCTTATTCCCGATACTACTTCTTCGTTAACTTTTCAAATGTATCGATAACTAACCCTCTGCCAACAGGTTAATGATTTGGTCCCCAAAAAGAGCAAGAGTGGCAAACATTTCAACTTGCGACCGATAAATCCTACATCGACAATCGGCAGCAAAGCCCCTTCATTGTCTGCCCTCATGCATCACAAGACAGTTCCTAAAGTGACCATCAGGTCCAAACCACTGCCAACCGATGATGCTACCGCTACTGCCGCCACCTTGGCACAAGCCTTCATGGTAACGGAAAGCCCTTGTTTGGTTTTGGTCAATTGATGAAACCTATTGGACTAACCTTTTGCCTAAGTGTGTAGACAAAATGGAATTTGCATGGTGTTAGTCCATTGGAAGATTCATTGATGATATTCGGTGATTATAGCACTCCAAAGCTTCATTCGATGGATATCGGCTCGACTCGTTGGTTAAATTGCTTTTACCTTTACTTGAGTCTTAGGGAATGCCGCACTATCAAGAGGGGTGCATTCTAATCTAGTTAGATGGGATAAAAGTGCTCATGTCTTTAACTTATGCGTTTGAGAGACACTTTGCACTCACATGCACTTAGAAGAGCTCCTTTGTGGCTATCTGCTGTGCCACCGGTAGTACTGGTCTCCCACCGGTACTACTGGTGGAGGACCGGTAGTACCGATCAGCTACTGGTAGGACTTTCTCGCATGTGAAGGAATCACCCTGTTGAACTACCGGTAGTATCGGTGAGCCACTGGTAGTAGCAGCAGACTCACTTTACACATCGTTCGGAAGGCTCCAACGGTCATATTTGTTGGACCGGTAGTACCGGTGAGCCACCGGTAGTACCAGTAGTGCTCTGGAGCAGCGAGTATAAAGAGTGTGCCCCTTCTCTTTTGGCCGTGAGCCACTCATTCTAACTCGCCCCAACTCTGAGAAAAAGGCTCCCAAGCACAAGGCACTCCTCCCCTCTCTCCCTCCATGCTCTAGGCTTCAATCCCTTGCAATACTTGAGCTAGAGAAGTGAGATTAGAGAGTGAGGAACATCGATTCAAGACTTGAGCACTTGGTTCTTCATCTAGCCGGTTTGGATTTGCGTTTGTTACTCTTGGGTTCTTGAAACCCTAGCCGGATAGGCGTTCTTTGTGTTGCCCATATTGATTCTTGGGTTGATTCTTTGTGAGGGCTCATAAAGTGTTTGTAATCCTCATTCGATCTTAGTGAGAACCTTGGGCACTCTTTGTGTGGGCCTCAAGGAAGAGGCAAGGAGGTGAAAGAGACTCCGACCTTCGCGGTCACCTCAACAACGAGGAGTAGGAACTCTTGTGTAGAGTTGCCGAACCTCGGTATAAATCGTGAGTCTCGTGTGCTTGTTGATGTGGAGATAGCTTCGACTATCCTTGTTCTTCGTGTTCTTCTTCTCTCTCCTCGTTCATAGGTTTGGAAGGGCCGATCTACAAATTGGTAAGGATTCAAGCCAAGGGAACATCAACATCAACATCCACAACCTCAAGGAGTGTGGGGAAAAGTTTGGATCTGAAATCCAAGTTGAATTCCTTGGCTTATTGGAGAATCCCGACAGGTACCGGTAGTACCGGTCAGGAACCGGTAGTACCGGTCAGGTATTTCCTGCACCCTTTTAAGTTCATCTTGTTCTATCTTTTTGCTAGGGTGTTAGTTTGTGTGTGGTTTACATTCTTTGATTATTAGACTTGTGAATAGGTGGTTGGCTTTATCCTTTCTAGAGCTAGTGCAACATTGCTTTATCACCATCTAGTTTACTAACCTCTTGCTTAAGTGTTAGTTGTAGAAATTTTTATAGGCTATTCACCCCCCCCCTCTAGCCATCTAGGACCTTTTAGTAACAAGTCTTCATTTATCTGTGTCGATCATAACATGTTTAATCGACATTTTTCACTCAATTTGCACCAAATTCTCTTCTGCAGCAGACAAGTTCATCGGCGGTCATTCCAAGTGTACAAACTTCTATGGCTCAACCTGCCGATGCCCCCAAGTGCAGCAGTCAAAACGCCAAGGCTCATCAAGTGCTGCCCCCAAACCAAAACGCCCAAAACCATCAGCTCCAAGCACATCACCAGTTGCATCTCCTCAATCTCCTGCCGACACACCAACACCGGAGCCAGCATCGACAACCATCCCTGGCCAATCACAGGCTGAAATTCCTATCCAAGGGACAGCGCCATCGCCGCAAGAGTTAGCTGCAACAAAAGAAACAGCATCGACACCAGCACCGGACGAAATCCCTGACCAAGAGACAACAGTATCTCCACAGAGGTCAGCTACAACAGCAGAAGCAGCACCAACATCAATACTAGCACCAGCACCAACCGTCCCTCCTGTTAAGGCAAGTTCGTCGGCAACTGTTGCCGATCCTCAAGATACGGTTGCATCACCTACTCTGTCAAGTCAAA
Source organism: Microstegium vimineum (assembly GCA_022036555.1). NCBI lineage: Eukaryota > Viridiplantae > Streptophyta > Magnoliopsida > Poales > Poaceae > Microstegium > Microstegium vimineum. The sequence continues at coordinate 14,023,292 of CM039120.1, forward strand.
GGCGAGAAATCGCTCTAAAGCAGGTAAACCGAAAACATTTATCATAAACTCACAAGACACAAGCTTCTAACTGACAAATTTTAACTCTTTATCCTTTGAGGCCTAAGATTCTCCCAACAGTCTATTCTCCTTCGCTATCAACATTTTAGACGACGCCGACGAAGAAGAAAGTTCTACTCAAGCTTCGACTGTCTTATCGGCAGAAGTGAAATCCAAACTTGAAGATTTGTTGCTCCTACTGCAACAAAAAACATCCCAATTGGTTCAAGACTCCAGTGCAGTAAGGGTGGCTTTCAAGGAAATTCAAGATCAATTGCCTGCCGATATCGAAGAACCACTCTTCCAAGCAGCTTTCCTTGAGAGTCGGCAACTTCAATACAAAAAGGCTTCACGTCGTACTGCCGATAGAGCCGATCAAGCAAAACTTGAAGAAGAAATACTCAAATTTAAGCAGATCGCAGACGAAAAACATAAGGACATTGGTCGTCTAGAAGCTTCTAGTACCGGGCTTGAACAAGAGATCGCTCGCCTATCGGCACAGAAAGAAGAACTGCTGGCCGAGTTGAAAAGAGTAAATGAAGCTTTGAATTCGGCCACCTAGAAGAAGACCCAACTCCCTGCTATGACCAAAGCTTTGCAACAAGAGAGGGATGCCAACGCTCATGAAGCTCTTTTGCTGAGGAGAAAAATCAAGACAGTTGAGGGTACTGCCGATGACGACGCTAGGGAGATAGAGGAAGTCGACCAAGTTCGCCTTCGTGCCATTTCATCCATTCAAACCCTGTTGTAATTCGTTACATTTGAACTTGATAACTGATCCGTCTGTAATATAATGCCAACGCTTTTCTACCGATGCTTTGTACGATCAACTCCACCATCGGTATTTGTATTTATATCATCTTATGCATCCACCCAGATACTAGGATAATACTTCTTCAAATATTTACCATTGATTGCTCTGGAAAATGCAACTCCTTCGAGAGTTTCCAAAATATAAGTGTTGCCAAAAATAGACTGACTTATCCGAAAAGGACCTTCCCAATTAGGAGACCACTTACCGAATTTCGAACTCTTGGTTCCAATCGGTAAAATCAGTTTTCACACCAAATCACCATCAGCAAACTCTTTTGCTTTTACCTTTTTATTATACCATCTGGCAACCCTCTTCTTGTTCTCTTCGATACTGATTAGAGCTCTTAGCCGATGACCCGCTAAATCTTCTAACTCATCCCTCATGAGGATATCATATTCATCGGCTGTTAGCTGGTCTTGGGAAAACAATCGCCTAGAACCAATTTTAATTTCCCAAGGTAGGACAACATCGTGTCCATACACCAATTGATATGGTGAAACCTTAGTAGCATCATGACATGCCATCGATACGTCCATAAAGCTTCATTCAATACCGTATGCCACCTCCTAGGGTTCTCTTCAATCTTGCTCTTGATAAGCTTAATTATTCCCTTATTAGTTGCTTCACCCTGACCATTAGCTTGAGCATAATAAGGAGAAGAATTCAATACTTTGAACCCCATACCGATAGCAAATTCATCAAACTCCCCTAACGTAAACATGGTCCCTTGATCAGTCCTAACAGTCTGAGGAATTCCGAATCGGTAAACAATCTGCTCTTTCACGAAATCTATCATGTTCGCCGATGTCACATTCTTCAAAGGAATACCTCAACCCACTTCGTGAAATAATCAGTAGCAACGAGTATAAATTTATGCCCCTTGCTCGATGGTGGGTAAATCTGGCCGATGAGATCAATGGCCCATCCTCTAAATGGCCAAGGCTTGATTATAGGATTCATTGCCAACGCAGGCGCCTCTGAATATTACCGAACTTCTAACAATCTTGACACCCTTTGAAGTATTCAAAACAATCTTCAAGAATTGTCGGCCAATAATATCCATTTCGTCTAATCATCCACTTCATCTTGAACGCCAATTGGTGCGCTCCACATAACCCTTCATGAATTTCACCCATCAACCTCTTCGATTCCTCTCCATTAAGGCATCTGAGCAAAACTCCATCAATTGTACGATAATACAACTCATCATCAAGGAGCACATACTTGGTAGCCTGAAACCTCAACCGTCTTTCAACTTTCCTAGACGGATCTTTTAAGTAATCGGCAATCTCCTTTCTCCAGTCATCGACAACTATTACCGATGTCATTACTCCCTGAATCGGCTGATACCCCGAAGCATGTTGCGCCAATTGATTGGCTCCTTCATTATGCAACCTAGGAATGCGTTCAAGACGATATTCTTTAAATTCCTTTAATAATTGCAAACACTTCCCATGATACTCAATTAAAATATCACTTCGACACTCATATATTCCAATCAACTGATTGATCACTAACATAGAATCACCAAAGACTTCAACGGCATCGGCACGCACATCCCTGAGCAACTCCAACCCTTCATCAACGCCTGGTACTCAGCCTGATTATTTGTTGAAGTAGCAACAATCGGCAATGAGATTTCATATTTTTTCCCTCGGGGCGAAACCAAGATAACACCGATACCTGCTCCCTCCTTACATGTGGGACCATCAAAGAACAAAGTCCAAGGAGCAATCTCTACGGAATTCAACGTACCACAATGCTGAGTAACAAAATCAGCCATCACCTATCCTTTAACTGCCTTAGCTGATTCATACCTCAGATCAAATTCTGACAGCACCAAGATCTATTTGTCGATCCTCCCACTCAAAATCGGCATCGACAACATGTACTTAACCACATCATCTTTACATATGATAGTACATTTGGCCGATAGCAAATAATGCCTTAACTTGGTACAAGAGAAGTACAAACATAAACACAATTTCTCAACGGCCAAATACCTAGTTTCAGAATCCACCAACCTTCTACTCAAATAATAAATCACACGTTCTTTCCCTTCAAATTCTTGAATCAAGGTCGACCCGATAACACCGTCATCGGCAGACAAATATAATCTGAAGGGTTTCCCATGTCAAGGTGGAATTAAAACTGGAGGATTCACCAAATACTTCTTAATTTCTTCCAAGGCCGATTGCTGCTCTTTTCTCCACACAAATTCCTGACCAGCCTTTAGCTTCAGCAATGGGCTCAAAAACTTAATCTTCCCAAACAAGTTAGATATAAATCTTCTAATAAAATTAATCTTGTCGATCAAAGATTGCAACTCAGTCTTGTTTGTGGGAGCAATCACTTTGTTAATTGCATCAATGGATTTTCTGCCAATCTCTATGCCCCTTTGATGCACCATGAACCCTAAGAATTGACCTGCCGATACGCCAAACGTGCACTTATTTGGATTCATCTTTAGCCCATGCTCCCTTGTGCACTCCAGAATCTTCCGCAGATCGGCAAGATGCTTCTTAAAGTCTCCGGACTTAACCACCACATCGTCAATATAGATCTCGACCAATGTACCGATGTACTTATGAAAAATAAAATTCATCGCTCTTTGATAAGTAGCACCGGCGTTCTTCAACCCAAAATTCATTACGATCCATTCAAACAGACTGACATGACCTAGACACCTAAAAACAGTTTTGGATATATCTTCTTCAGCCATGAATATTTGATTATATCGAGCATTACCATCCATAAAACTGATAATTTTATGTCCATCGGAAGCATCAACCAGTAGATCGGCAACGGGCATTGGATAGTCATCCATTGGTGTAGCTTTATTGAGATTTCTGAAATCAATACAAACACGAAGTTTTCCATTCTTTTTATATACAGGAACCACATTAGAAATCCATTCGGCATATCGGCACTACCGAATAAACCCAACTTCAATTAACTTTGTAATCTCAGCTTTAATATCGGGTAACACAGTAGGGTTGCACCGGCGTGCTGGCTGCCAATGTGGTTGAAAACCCGATTTAATAGGTAACCGATGTTCAACTATCGATCGGTCTAGACCAGACATTTCTGTATAATCCCAAGCAAAACAATCTTTATATTCTTTTAACAAATCACTCAATTGTTGCTTACATTGAGAATCTAACTTAGCACTAATAAAAGTTGGCCTAGGCTTGCTACCATCACCGATGTCTATTTCTAGCAAATCATCGGCTGATGTAAACCCTTGTCCAAGTTTTCCATCATCGGCAAACTGATCCATTAAACCTCTTCTTCAGAACCAACTGCATGGATCGGTGTAATTCGGTAATCGGCTACCTTGAGGAATTTTGTATCCCAAGCTTCACCAGATATGCACTTGGTCTGCTCATAGGTTTCTGATTCTGCCGATGCGACAATTGACGGGGCTTCACTTCGTACGACTTCAATCTTGTCCCTGACCCATTGCATGAGGCTTTGATGCATTATGGATGGTACACAGCAATTAGCGTGGATCCAATCTCTTCCCAATAGCAAGTTGTAGGAGCCTTTACCACTGATCATGAAAAACGTCGTCGACAAAGTTTTGTTGCCGATGGTCAACTCGACACATACTGCCCCCATAGCTGGTGACACATTGCCATCAAAATCCTTCAACTTCATGTCTGTTCTAACTAAGTCTTGGTCACCTTTTCCAAGCTTCCTGAACATGACATACGGCATTATATTGATTGACGCTCCACCATCTACCAGCATCCTTGATATTGGCTGCCCATCAACTTTGCCTTTCACAAACAACGCCTTCAAATGCTGCCTTTCATCATCGACAGGCTTTTCAAAGACAACCGCCATCGGGTCCAGGACTAACTAAGCCATCTCAGCAGCTTCTTCCTCAGCATCAGTAGGTGCCATAAATTCCATTGGCAACATAACAACCATGTTGACTTCTGTCGATGGACTTCTCTCCTGGTGTTTTGGCCTCCACTCCCAAACTGGAGATCCTCCCTTCGAAGGGTTTTCACCATAATGCAGATCGTCCTGGCGTTCACGCTGGATTCTCCTTCTCTGAGTCTTCGTTAGGCCTTTGGGGCACCATTGAGGAAGCTTAGTCTTCCAAACAGGCTGGTACTATTTCTCACTATGCCGGCTTGCACTACCCCTTATGTTTGGATCTCTAGAGAATATCTCTTCATCGGGCACCCTTGCATCAGCCATCACTTCAAGCTTTTCTTGATGAATACGCTTGCCAAGCCTGTCGTGCACACTAGGCTTGCTCCCCAGCCGATCATGTACTGATTCCTTTCTTCTGATCGGCCTAGCATAGCTTGATCCTTGACCTTCAAAGCGGGATTTCTTTTCTGACCGATCGGTAGGATAGTATCCATTGCATTCAGGACAATTATCGGCAGTGGGCAGCTTGATGCCTTCTTCCCAACAATGAACGAAGAAGGGACACTTCCAATGATCCTCATGCCGATACCACTCTTGGCGTCTCTGTTCTTCCCGCCGCCGATGTTGTTCTTCTTGCGAACGCTCATATTCCTGTCATGGTCTTCTGTGCGTGATCACAACACCATACGACGAACATCTCTGAGGCCTCCTGGAGCCACTACTTTCATCGGCAGTTCTTTTATCCTCTCTTTCATCGGCAAGCTTTTTTCCCTTTACATCCTACATAGCTATTTGATGCTCGGGATCCACCGATGAATTTTTCTTGGCCACTTCCAAAGTTAGTACTTTGACTTTCCCGCTAGTTTCCACCATATTATTTGGAAATGGATGCTGGTCAATTTTCATCGGCCTCTGAGCTTTAGAATTTTCAAACTTGATTCGCCTAGATTCGATTTCCGACTGCAACTGTTGCCTAAAGACTTTGCAATCATTGGTATTGTGTGAGGTTGCATCATGCCACTTACAGTACCTCATCCTCCTAAGTTCTTCAGCCAATGGAATCACTTGATTAGGCGCTAGCTTAATCCGTCCTTCTTGAAGCAACAGGTCAAATATCCTATCGGCTTTAGCGGTATCAAAAGTGAATCTTTTAGCCTCCTTCTGACCAAACGGACAGGATATCGACTTCTTATCCTTAACCCACTCAGCAACGCCGATATCCGTCCCTTCATCTGACTCAGAATCTTCCTCTTGTTAAATGAAGGATACCTTCTTGTTCCAAGTCTTCCTAGGCTCGAAAGCTTTAACTTCCTGATCGGCAACTCTCTGCATGAGATGACTCAGGCTCTCGAACTCTTGAGATGCGTACTTGTCCTTGATATGTGGCAGCAATCCCTAGAAAGCCAAATTTGTCAATTGCCGATCCTCCAGCACTAAGCTGTAGCATTTATTCTTCACATCCCGAAGCCTTTGGACGAAGCTTTCTACCGATTCATCATTGCGCTCCTTTAGCTTGACCAAATTGGTAATTCTCTTCTCATGAACGCTAGAGAAGAAGTACTTATGAAACTGTTTCTCCAGATCGGCCCAAGTAATCACAGAATTCGGAGGAAGCGAGATGAACCATGTAAATACCGATCTAGATAAAGATGATGAAAACAACCTTACCCTCAGCTCATCTCTGCTGGCTGCCTCTCCACATTGGATAATGAAGCGATTGATGTGCTCCATTGTGGATGTGTCATCTTGGCTAGAAAACTTCGTGAAATCTGGCACTTTGTATTGATTCATGAGAGGGATCAAATCATATGCCTGAGGGTACGATGTCCGATAAGAGTATGTATTGACCTTAGGTTTGATGCCGAAGTGTTCTTTCATCACTTCGACGATTTTGTCGGCCCAGTATGCATCCTGATCCTGCCGATGGATTGGCTGAATATTAACTAGTTGGACCGGTGGATACGCCCCTTCTTGCCTTTGCAGCAAATAAGTTGATCCAATTGGCATAGGCACAGCACCACCCTGCTGAATATTATGCACCGGTCGATACACCGATGTTTCATTCTGAACGTTCGTCAGGTAATGGTACTGTTGTGCTCCCACCAGTTGGTGTCCAGGTTGCACCACCTGTTGTTGAATTGGACTAGTCCATGCAGGATTATAAGTCATCGGCTAGCAGGAATTGGTTGACTCTGGATCACAGGTCCCGACATCTCTGATGCTATCGGATCTGTACTTAGCCGGACGACGCTCACAGGGCTTGACCTTGGTGGAGTAACTTCACCAGCAGACGGCCTTGTAGGTTGGGTAGAGGCCGCTGGAGCCGCCGATGGAATCGTGGCAGATGCCGACCCAGGTTGATGATACGCTGGACCAACATACCTAGGTGGCTGTCCTTCTTTGAAAGATTGCATGACATCATTGTATACGGTATTGGACATCACATTGGAATGACTAATCGGCGCCTGATTTAACGCAGAATTAACCATATCTTGCAACTTACCAGGATTGGCATCGAAAGTGACCTGCCGCGACAACGGCGGATCTTGCTTCTGGACTGCATCGCCGCTCCTGTTTAGGCTGAAGGATTTCAGATATAGCTGCTTGTATTCCTCCATAGCCTGCTCCATAGCTTGCTTCTGATCATCCTTCAGATCTGCTTCGAAGACTTCAATGACGTTCCTTGGATCAACATCAGTAGAACCACCCATGATCGTGATCAAGAGATGTATCTAGGTCCCACTAGGAGTTCCAAAAGAGGTGTTGACACAAAAAGCGTCAGATCTGCGAACACCTCGGGCTTATACCCGAACTCGGTTTCCAAAGGTGTGCTAGTCAATTTGACCAGTTAATCGACAAGGATGATAACTTGAACAACGATGAACGAGACGACGATGATGCGCCCGGACGTCAAGGCTCAGATTCCTCAAAAAGCGGAACTCGCGAGGTAGACGGAGGACATGTAGATGCAGCCCGTCGAGATCGTAAGAACTCGTGAATAAACTAGAACTAATGCGATAAAAGTAGATGCTGGAAAAGTAGATAAAAAGTAATAGATTTGTATTTGATTGATTGTCTTTCTTCACGCCAATCCTAGTTACATATTTATACTCCGGTAAGGAGGAGTTGTACACAAACACGACTCATACCCAAACAAAACTCCTACTTTTAAGGAAATAAATGACTCGTGCAAGAGTCAGACTCGAACTAATATAAACAAATACTAGTATATAATCACTAATTTCCATATCCACCTTCTTCACGATGAAACTTTCCATCGGTAGATTCCTTTAATCCGCAACCTTCTTCTATTGCCATCAGCATCTTCCGGCTGATGTTAGCTACATCATCTCGCATCCATCAGTAACATTCCCGATCGGTAATGTTCTCCTGTTTCCATTGGCAACACCCTTCTAATCAGTCAATACCTTCTTTTGTTTCTTCAATCTCTTGTTTCCATCGGCAATCCGATTAGTGGGATTCTGATGCCGATAAAGAAAAGCAACCATCTTTCTACCGATCGGTGTAACTACCCTTCTATCGATCAGTGTATCTGGTTCATATTGACACGTACAAAAAATGACGTCAACAGGTTGTGTTACCCTTAGTTGTGCTTGGTTGGGAGCCCTCTAACTCACACACACTTGATAGAGTTCATCCGATTGTGTGAGAGAGCGATTACTAGTGCGTTGCTTTAAGAGATAGCTTCGTGTGGCACTAGGTGATTGACTTGCAAGATCGTGGTGCTTGTTACTCTTGGAGGTTGCCACCTCCTAAACGGCTTGGTGGCTTGTGGCTCTGTCGAAGCACGCAAGAAGCTTGTGCGTGGCTCCGAAGAAGAGATTTGTGAGGGGTGTTTTGCTCGCCCCGCGGGAGATCGCGAAGAGCAACTCTAGTTGAAGGTATCGTTGAGTGCCCTCATCTTGTGTTGGTTAGGAGGCAACCCTTGAGGGGGTTAGGCAGTGAGGCCTGTAAAAAGTCGTAAACCTCCAAGTGAGTGAGCCGATACAACGGGGACTAGCTTGGTGGCGACCAAGTGAACCTCGGGAGAAAAATCACCGTGTCAACCTTGTGTACATCTTCTTGTTGGTTTGCATTCTACAAATCACTAGCTTGTATTTACTTATTCATACTTGTGCTAGTGATTAGTTGTTGCTCTTGTAACTAGTTTGGCTTGTGTAGCTTTCCTAGTTACCTTCTAGCTTGTGTAGCTTAGAAGTAGCTCTTGAGTGGCTAATTGGCTTGAGTAGCCTTGTTAGTCACATTGCTTAGTTTGTGTAGCTAAGTAAGTTGAGCTCTCTAGTTGACTTGTGTAGTCTTGCTAGAGAGCATTGCTAGTGAGCTTAGGTGCTTTGTGCTTTGCTTACTAGTATGTGTAGGAGCTCCCCGGTTTGCTTAGAGTACTAGTTGCTTAGGTTTGTGTGACCTTGCAACCTAGACTTATTTAGGTGAGCCTCCTAGCTTGGCATCTTAAGTAACATAGTAGACATCTTTTCTAGGTGCTAAAGTAATAGATAGAGGGGTGTAATCTTAGCTAGACCGATAGTTTTAATTCCGCAATAGTTTCGGTTAGCCAAAGCGATCAAGTTTTAGAAAAGACTATTCACCCCCCTCTAGTCCGCCATCTCGACCCTACACAAGCCTCTACTCGACCTTCTCCACGCCATTGACCACTGTCACGAGGCATAGCACCTGCACACCACAAGCCGATAGACAGGCACACATTTGCTTTCACAAAGGGTTAGAATTAAGCCACTCAAACTAAAACGCTAAGGTGTTGGACGATCACTCATCACAAAACTGAACTACATGGGTACTTATCCACCATGTGTTCGCACAAGGTATTTGAAATTGACCCTTTCGTTAATTATAGTTACTTGACTAAGGTAAAGCAACAACCTCGGGCGAAACCCAAACGGGTATGGCGAAAGAAAGTGATCAAGTCATGCACTGCTCCACCTCCAAAACCACGCAAGCAAATCCGACGGGCAAGTGTGGAGGACGATCCTGCTCCAAACAACTGAAAGCACGGCTTCTCAAAAAGGTAAGTTTTCTTTTTCACTTTCTTTTAAATTCCTGAAATCTTCTTCATCGTATTACCATTTTTCTTGTTAGTTACAAAACATAACCATGCTTAGTCATAATAAACTGTGAAAACCTTGGTTTCTCCATCCACGGAAGTTGCACTTCATATTAAAATCTGCATTTAGCTCAGTTCCCAAAGGCTAGAGTATTTAGAGATTAAAGTGGGGTCGGCCGACCTGGTCTTGGCCTCCTCCCTTCTATTTTCTCTTACCTCGAGGTGCCATGCATGAGAGTGTGCAAAGCTATCAACCAAGACCACAAGTAGTGATCGGCCGACCTGGTCATCACTCTTCTTTCTCTCTTTTTCTTGTGTCTAGAGATTCCCTACAAGAGAGGGCAAAGAAAATGCTGCCAAGAGCCTGTGGGGTAGTTGGCCAATATATCCTTGACCTTTCCATCATTTCCTTGCCTCCCACCATGCTTTCACTCACATGCCACAAAAGAATCATGCCCATCCTTGGATACTCCACGAGAGGCATCCTGGGAAGAGCACTTCACTAATCACAAGGATCCACACTCTTCCATCACCTCCTTGTTTCCTAGCTTTTGCTTCTCAAAACATCAAATAATCATGTCATTCATCCTTCTTCTCTAATCACTCAAGGCCAAGGGAGAGAGCATCTTTGCTTGAGTCGGTCGACATGGCCAAATGGCTCCTGTCATTTCCTTGCTCCCCATTCCCATTCACAGTGGGCATGGTGCAATTTCCATCACCAAAGCAACCCTATCATGATCGGCTGATATGGCCTTACACCCTCCAATCCCATCCTTGTCTGGCATCTCTCTTGTGCTCCACTATCCTGCAAAGTAGTGCACTCAGAGAGCACAGTAGGGGATCGACCGATCTGGCCTAAGTGCACCCAGCACGCCTCTTCCCCTTTGCTATATGTACACATGCAGAGAGCCTCTTTCAAATGCACACTCTCAACCAGCAACTCCACGAGCTGAAAATCCTTGTCATCTCTCTCTCTCTCTCTGATAAGCTTCAACGCTAATCAATGGAAGGGGTACGATCATTAGCTAGTAAGATTTGTTAGAGTGGTAGTGTCCCTTAGTCATAAGATGAAGTCCTTAAAGAAAGCACTCAAGAAGGCATGTAGTTCGGTTAGTTGGAGTTCTTCCAAACACTCCTAGGGAAGAATCTCATCTCAAGGAATGGAGATCATGTCAATTGATTCGGTGCACGGCTCAAGTGCCACCGAAATCATAGCCAGTAGTGCTAGCCATGGTGATTATGAGGAAGAACACCACAGTGTCGGTCATTACAAGCCGACCGACGATTCGAGAGATCAGTCATCACGGGTCATTGCTCCTGAAACCGACATTAGTCTCACACCTCATGAGATGACCATGTTCAACATTTTAAAGGTATGTGACTACGAGCACACCAAGGTAATTGATTCCGTCCTCTTAGCAAAAATGGGATTAGATGTAGAGTTTGATGAAGTTTTTAAAGCTTTGGGGTGGACTAGTGAATTTTGGGATGTATCTAGAGACCCAGGAAGTAAACCATTAACTCAAGAATTTCTAAGCATGGTTAACACGAACATGCATAGGGTCATGTTCTAGTTGCTTAATCATTCATTTACATTTACCTGGAAATAATTTGCCCTCATTCTTGGGTGTAGAGAAAAATGTGTTGTTAATCTTGAACATGCTACCCAGAGGTATAATAGACGTGATTTTTGGAAACAAAATTCTAGAAAACATAGTGCTAGATACCCACGAACAAATGAAATTCATAATCCCACGTTACGTTTCATGCATCGTTGGTTAGGAATAACTTTGTTCCCTAGAGATGATGTGAGAATCGTAACAGATAATGAGCTAAGAATACTTTTTGCCATGGTAAACAAGATTTCTGTTGCACCTGTTAGAGCTATGGTAGATCATTGGTGTTTGGCCCATAAAAGAAGAGGACCCTTTGAATTCACATCCATGATCACTAAAATTATGCGCAACATGGCTCAACTCGATGATTATCAATTTTTCCTAGACACACCTAGGACTGTTTTAAACATGGCTTACTTTGTGCAAGGCCATATTTTGGCGGGTGGTCCAAATAATTCTATCATATATATGTCTAGTGATCCTACAACCAGAATTCCACTTCCTTGTGAAAGACTTAAACTGTATAGTGTAGGCGACTAACCCTGAACCTAGATACCTAAGAGGGACGTAGGAGTTTTGCAGGTCAACGGGTGACACACAAAATGGCATATGCTGCACAGGAAGAGGGAACATCACTAGGACCAGATTACGAGGAAGATGAGTTCACTAGTGCCATGCAGTTCTCCAGCTCAAGTGGCGGATTCCAGAGATCATCATCACTTGCCTAGAGTGCACGGTTCTCTTTTGCTTCTTCACAGGAAAGAGACTACCGTGATTTCTGTCACAACATAAATCTACTCACTAATCAAGTGGGTGAGCTATGAGTGGAGCATGGAGCTCTCTACTAGAATGCAGTCCAAAATCAGCAACGGGTTCAAGCAATGAGAGACCACAACACCCAACAATGGGCTATGTTCTTCGCCCAGCAGGGAATGCCTCCGATACAATTCCCTCCACCAGGACCATGAAAAGAAAAAGCTTGGGGGAGGTTCTCTCCCCCACTAAGGTAAGTTTTAATTTCCAGCATTTTAATTCAGCAATTTAATTTTCGTAATTTTAATTCCAACATTATATTTCTACATTTCATTTTCGTAATTCCTTCTTAAAAAACGTTAAAAACAACAAAAATATTTTTCCATCAGTTAATTATGTTCATTCCCTTCAGCATATATTTGCTTCATAAATATTTATCTCTCTTGTGGAAATGATGAATAGTTGCTATGTTAAATGTTTTTCTAGTACTTAGTTTACAACTTGATATTTCTCTATGTATGGATTACTTGACTTAAAAGACACCATCATGAACCTAGAACTTTTGTGGGTTGCAAATGTTGTAACTAAGTCTAAGTTGTTGTGAGACATGATATAAGAAGACAAGAGCTGCTATAATATTGTTCTAAGCAAGAATGACTATCAGAGTTTTATTTATTAAAATGATAAAAACACTTTTTGTTCATCAATGGTGAAAATTCCTACCAAAGCCATATATGCTCTTACATGATATACGCTTTCTACATAAGTTGCTTGCTTTGTGTTAAGTTTGGTCAAGTTTTGTGATCCGTCTTGAGAGATTTATCATGCTCCCAAGATCAAGATCATGTACATGCCACATATACATGTTGCTTCTACACTGGAAGTACGTAGAAACATGCCTTACATTTTCCACATAGTTCATGCTCCATGTTCTAATAGAAAATTCTCTCTAGTATAATGCTAGTATATGAGACATAGACTATGCAAAATTATGAAAAATATGAAAAAAAAACATAGGGGCACATGAAGGTCCCAAGTTTTAGAAAACAATAATGACAACATCAAAGCTCATAGAAAATGAAAAAAAATAAAGATAGCTATGTCTCAAAATAATAAGTTAGAAAGAGAGATCTTATCAAATAGAGGAGTATTGATCATTTGTCATGTTCCACACACTTGCACATCTTGATCTAAGAGTATGACACTTCTCTCCTTGGATTCAAAATTTGACTTTACAATATATGCAAGGTAAGTTTGCTACATCTTTTATCCCTACCTAGAGCTCCACATAAGCCTTTAGAGTAGGATGAAAAGAAGTCAAACTTTGATTTGTGCCTTGGTGAGGAATCATACACCATATGAGCGACTCGAGAGTACCATTTGAGGAACATTAAGTTTTCTTTTACAACACATTACAAAACCTCTGATATGAAACTTGTGAAAGAACAAGAAAACAAGTGCTCAAGTCAACTTGTTCTATCTCTCAACCGCCCAAGACAAAGGATAAAGCCATAAGCCCTATGAAGGACTAAGGTAACATGGGTGAGTTTTTATTTGCTAATTTTTCCAATCAAAAGAGAAGTATGTTTGTTGTAGATTTAGTACTCTTGGGATATGAAGCATAGTAGCAGCTCCTGATCCACCGAAGCTAAGTTTGATAATTTTCTCGGGACGAGCAAAGGTTAAGCTTAGGGGATCTTGTTGGCACCAAGAATGATACACTTTTATATATCTAAAATTCTGCCAACAACCTCAGGATCAAGGATAAAACATCATCTCATGAGCATATTTTGTAAAATAACAAGTTCCACATGTTCATGAGTATTTGATTGTAGGATTAAAGGAAAAGGAGCAAAGGAGAGCCAATGGGACCCACATAGGGGGTCAGCCGACCTCCTATAGGGCCCACTAGCTCTCCTCTCTGGCCATGATGCAGGAGAAGCACCTCTAAGTGAATTTCAACCCTCAGATCACATTGTGCTTTCTCCAACGGCTATCATGCAACTCACATGGATCCATGGGCCCACATCAAAGAGATCAACGTGACAAACAACTCAGAAGACCCAACCACGAGACATGACAAGTGGGGACACCTTCTGGAAGACTAAGGTGGTCCCTAGACCCCTATAGGGGGTCGGCTGACCTCCCACCAGGGCCTCCAACCCCCTACTTGGTCCCTGGCCAGTGGGGCATGCTCTAGAAGGCCAAGGCTGGACCCACAGGCCATATGGGGGGGGTCAGCCGATCTCCCCCTAGGTCGGTGCTTCGCCTGGTGACTCCCTACACATTAAACACATGCTGAAGATCAAGACCATCCACTCTAAATCGGTTTAGAGGCGGTGGATCCAAGGGTGGAGAGTTGAAGCCTCCTGGATCGATGACATGGCGATGGAGTAGCCCCTACTCCACCTCCCACTATAAATACAGGCTCATACCCCGCTCTCTAGTGATGATGTAATCCATACAAACCACTCTCGTTCTCAAGTGAAGATTAAACTAGTGGTGTTCTCTAGTGTAGGAGTTAGAGTTGAGTTGAGTTTTGCTCCGACTTTCCGAAGTTGTCTTCCTGGAGAATCTAGTATAAGCTCTTGTATCGTTCTCTTTTGTAAGACTTTACTTATTTAATGCAATATTCCTTCTTTACTTTACTTAGTATTTACTTTGTGCAATATTATACTTGCTATAGTATTGTTGTGGTTTATCTTGTCATTTAGTTGTTATAAACTAGATTGAGATTCTTGTGGCCTTTCTTGTATGCGATCATCACTTGTCATAAGGTGCTTTAATTGTTGTATAGACGATTAGAGTAGTGAGAGTAGGTGTAAGCTTGGTGCTTATACTTAATCTTGCCTTTGGTTATTGCTTGTTGCAGGGATTGTTTGTGGTAGCTAGCAAGAGAGTGACAGCCTTGTCTAGTCTTTGTATTCCACCACGTGTTCTTAGGCAAGTTCTTAAAAGATAAGGCCCCCATAGAAAGAGAGCGCGGTCTGGTATGAGTTTTGCCCTCCTACTGATCTATCCTCTCACCTAGCATACTTGTATTCAGGAATCAATCGATGTTTGTATCAATTGTGTTCCATAGTTAAACCCACAAAGGTAGAGTTGGAATCATAGGAGTCCTTTTACTCTCTCATTGTCCTCCCACATAGATGCCCAATAGTTAACTCTTAATTATATTTATCTGGTTTGTTACATCATCACCTTCCTATCATATTTCGATTACCCCCTTACACTAGTTGCTACTAAATTGAGGTGATCTCTAGGATCTCTCTTTTATTATTATTTCTAGCTCTGCTTTCCCTTGGGAGAATATAAATTATGATACCTCGGAATACTCCTGGGTGAAGTGCTACAACGGTATAATCTGTGCGCTTGCGGATTTATCCAATAGTCATAAGAAATACCAACAATGAGTAGGTATAGTACACAAGATAGTGACAAGTGGTGGAGCAAGCAAGGTGGCAAAGAAGGTGCAAACCACATGATCAAAGCAAGCTCACACTTGGACAAACAAGAAAGGTGGAACCCCATGGAGAACAAGGCAAAGGTATACTTGGCTAGGGTTTTTCATTTTGTTGATCAAGACACCTAGTGGGTGTGATCTCATTTAGGATAAGCAACACTACTATTAAGAGGAGAAAATGGTATGTGGTTGTAATTTTCAAGTGCCATTAGGTGACTCAAATCATGCATTGCATATAACCTAATGAGCAACCCTTCAATAACTTGCTAAATTATGCTAACACACAAGGACAAGTAATGTAACACTTGGTGTTAGCACATGTGAACAAGGGGAGAAGTTGGAGAAGTGTTCTCACTGTCTCAGAGGCGTCAGACCAGTTGCAGGGAAGGCATCGGACCATTGAAAGAGGTCCGGCAGCTAACCCTAGCTACTGGGCGCTTCACTGGAAGCTCCGGGCCAGAGCTGAAGGAAGGCGCCAGACCAATCTCTATTGGTCCGGTTGCATTGACTTGACTGTCAGCAGAAACAGACAAGGCGTCGGACCCTGTGACTTGGTCCGGAGGAAAGCTCCGGACGAGGTCCGACGCAATCCGATGGTTTGGTGCTCTCTGGTCCGCGTTGGACTCGTGGCATGGCGTCGGACCAAGGGGTCTCCGGACCATTGGAAGGCGTCCAACGCTTTGCAAGTTTGCGCGCCAACGGCTAGTTTCAAATTTACAGGATGCGTGCCATGCTGTGAAGGCGTCGGACTAGAGCATATGGTCCGACGGTCTCACAGACCGGTCCAACGGCCCGTTTTCAGGCTGAACAAAAGGCATAACAGCTATTTCTTTGTGAGGGGCTATATAAGGTGTTTGGCCTGCTCTAGCTCACTCTCTTGCACTCTTGGACATTGCATACTCTTTGTGAGCTATTTCCATACACTCCCACTCATCTCATACTTGTTAAGTCATCATTTGGTGGGATTTGAGTGAAACAAGTGCATTGCATGAAGTGAGTTCATCTAGTGGCACTTGGGAGTTGTTTCTCACTGTGGTTTCTTGTTACTCTTGGTGATTGCCATCACCTAGACAGTTTAGAGCAGCGGAAGTGATTTGGGAAGATTGGTGATTGTTCTTCGTCACCACAAGTGAAGTGTAAGGGGTTCTTGATTGTGCCTTCCCCACGGGAGATCGCAAAGGTAACTCTAGTGGATTGCTCGTGGCGTGTTGAAAGCCTCATCTTGTGTTGGTTGTGTGGCACCCGATGATGGGTTTGGCGTGTGATATTAACTAGCGCGTGAACCTTCAAGTGAGTGTCTTTGCCACAACGGGGACTAGCTAGTTGGCAAACTAGTGAACCTCGGAGAAAAATCAAGTGTCAACTCTTGTCTCCTTGTGATTGATTGGATTCTTGGATATCTATTGATTGAATCATACATCACCTCTACACGGCGGTATAACAATCCTTATCCTCTCTTGCATTACTTTCTTCATTCTTGCAAGTAGAACTATTAGGCTTGTTTAGTGTTGCTCTAGTTCCTAGGTTGTTTAAAACTAGTTGGTAGTTCTAGTCTTGTAGCTTGTGTAGCTATTGAGTGACTTAGAACTAT
This sequence comes from Microstegium vimineum, assembly GCA_022036555.1. Lineage (NCBI taxonomy): Eukaryota > Viridiplantae > Streptophyta > Magnoliopsida > Poales > Poaceae > Microstegium > Microstegium vimineum. The sequence goes on from CM039120.1 coordinate 14,040,536, forward strand.
TAGGGTAGCAATTGTTGGATAGGTGGCTTCGTAACCCCATTAGGCTAGCGCAACATTCGCTTCGCTATCTTTTAGTCTAACATGTTGTTGAGAATTTTTGTAGAAATTATTTTAGGCTATTCACCCCCTCTAGCCATCACTTAGGACCTTTTAGAGAGCTAATTTGGAAGCAAGGGAATGAAAAACCCATGAATGGAAACTTCTCTATAATTAACCAAATTGATATTTAAATAATATCCTTATGGATTTTCTAGAAAAAGTCAGAGATTTTAAGAGGATTTGAGTTTCCAAAAGAGACTTGAAGTGTTTTCATGGTCCATAAATCTCTCCAACACTGGTACGAGTTAGAGCAACTCCAACAGTTTGGTAATTTTGGTTTGGCAAAACATGGAATTTGTCAACTCTGAAATAGATATGTCAAAGCAAAAAATATGTAATCTCCAACAGTTCCCTATAATGATTTGGCCAAAACGGAAATTATGGACCAGTAGACCCGGTCATTATTTTTTTCGCGGCATTTTCCTGTTCCACCGTGAAAAAAAAAGAAGAAAAAAAAGGCGCCGCCCAGTGAAGGAAAAAAATTGCCTCCCCTTTTTCACGGTCTCCAAATTGCCAAGTGCGAGCTTCTATTTGCAACCTTGGCAAAGATGTCAAGCCCAAATGTCAAATTGTTGGTCACCAGTTTTTTAGTTTTTTTGACAAAATTAGATATGTCAAGTCTAAATGTCAACCTGTTGGAGTTGCTCTTAAGGGTTTAGACATAGTATGAATTCAGACCCTAAAACGAATTACAACGTATAATTAGACCGTTGATAAATCTCTATACCTCCCTTACTTGTAGTACACAGCATGCTTCCGGACACAATATGGAGTTTGATTCCTAGGCAAATTCAAACATGTGAGTGAGTCATGACGACGTGATCCCGAAACAAATCTTCAAACCATTATTTTCTCCCGCTGTAACATACGTATATATTTGCTAGTTAGGCTCAAGAACGAGCATAATTTACTTATGCTGAGGGAGTGAGGGCTGTCAACGCAAGCTCCATCACTGAGTAGTTAAAGGTTATTTACACTTAGCATATAGGAGTATTATACTGTATAATATCAAAGCACTTTTCCAGTATACGTATGGATATACGTCCAACGTCCGGCCCATGCCCGCGTGCCATGGAAATGCAACGGCATTGTCGGCCAGTACCGTGGGTCGGTGAGTGGAACGCGAGTTATTGATGAAACCTGGACTTGTACCAGTGGCTGCCGACTGCCGGGCTGTCACACTCCGGACCGATGCAGCCTTCTCGGCCGTCCTCTTGCCTGACTAGTGATAATGGCGCGCCCATGCGCGCCGGTGGGATCACAAATATGATTAATTAATCATGTAAAAGAACTGAAGCCACACAAAGTAGATAAATAACGTACAATTACCAAATTGTAGCATATGATACATAAATCATACTACATAATTGTTCTGAGACAACTAATCCATAGAACACTAACATAGACCATATATAATTGTTTTGAGACAACGAAACCATAGAAGGCTCGGACAACGGGGGTTAGACAAACTCCAAGAGATAGCAACATCATGGAGATCTACTCTGCATAACGAAGGTGCCAGCTTCGATCTGACTCCGAACCATCATCAAATCCTGATTCCGCTGACGAAGAAGCTACACAAGCATTAGATAGTTAGCATCTGACACTTTGCAGTAAGCGTTCTAACAACGCACGCATAGCTGAAGAGATGATTTACCTGAAGCATACAGTGAATGAGCTTGTGGATCTAATGCTAACCGTTCGAGCTCTTGATTAGCTGCACAATATAAGTGAGAACTTAGTCAATTTACTTTGTTTTGTGCAACTGATGTACTGTTAGTGCTAAAAGTCCACAGATGGAGAATGAAAAACTTTTGAGAGAGTCCCCACTTACATGTCTTCAAAAACATTGGAATTATTGCAAAACACTTAGACTGTGAGGACTATTACCAAATTTCAACGGATGATAAAATTAGGATTATAGGAATTTGGTTATCTGTTATGGTAAAAATTAACAAAGCAAAGAAGTGGGACCATTGTAGATGCAGGTGAGGTCCTCCATGTTCCAACCCTTTTCTTTTAACTTTAACAACTATCAACATATATCAAATTTACAAAAATGTGAACCATATGTACTGATATAGGAAATGTGGTGAGAACAAAAATCAATTGAAGAAAATAAAAGGAAAAACTGTAAAAGCACAAAGAAATATTTTGTAACTGAAAAACTTCTATATTTTTTCATCCATCTTCAGACGAAAAAGTTTACAAAACCAATATCATAGTTCACACTCTATACAGCAGAACAAGAAGTTAAAAAGAATATAAAAAAGACTGTGTGATAGAAGCAGCAAGGATTTTGCTTCCAAGAAAGAATAATTTAAGTTGGTAAATTTAAGAACTATAGACCGTGAATTTTCTCAAGGACAAACTAATATATGAGATCCTTCTTTCTCTTTTAATTGGGACACACTAACATCTTAGGACCAGACTTTTGATTAGGTAGAAAAATAAATTGGCCACTCATATATGACCAATAGTCTCTGTGCGAGACGCACAAAGACTATGTCCGGTAAACAGAGTAGAACTGCTGAACCATCATTGGTAACTGTAAATATGGTTGCCTACTCAGATGTCTGAGAATGAGAGAATGATCCAGGCAACCTTTAGATGAAATGTGACTTTGTAAGCTATGACAGCCACATACCTCAATCCTACCAATAGCCACAGAACCCGCATTACACAAACTAAAATGGCTTCTCTCAGTCATAGATGAGATGCCAGGAAACTTCTATGACCATAAAAAAGTCTAGAATGCACTACTTTGATTCAATAGATACCTATCAGTAGCATGGTTCTACACACATCAGTCTATCCACCTTGTAAGCTCTCTTCATTTCAAAGTGTAAGACATTTTAGCTTTTTTTTAATTCATAGCTTCATGCTATGCAACATCATTTCAATATTGAATAATAGTATTAGCTATTTCTGAATCTAATTTCACTATGAAAAAAATGGCAAAATTAAAAGTCATAATACAAAATAGCAAAATTATACCCATTGTGAAAGCTCTAAATAGGAATAAAAGAAGGAAGCCAATGCATAGATATAGTTAACAAATTTAAAAAGAAGTAAATCAAATATCCTGATATTGAAGTGGGTCCATGTAATAGATTGCCTTGCTAGCAAGCCCCACCTTTGCAGCTCCGAAGGCTACTTGTAAGGACCCGATTAGCCTAGAGGGGGGGGGTGAATAGGCCTGTTTCAAAAACTTGAACACTTGCTGTCAGACCAAGGTCGGCACTGCCGGGGTGACCGGCACTGTCGGGCTAAGGGCAGCAGTGCTGGTCACCAGAACAGAATGCAACACAATTCAAAATGTAAATGCTTAATGTAAATTGTGCTCGAATAGAAACCTTCCTAGAGGTGTGGAGAACCTCTAGCACCACCTGAAAGTGGTAGCAACACACCCACCGAGTAGATCGGGTCCAAACCCTAGAAATCATTTTCCACACAAGATATATGAAAGTAAACTAACAAGCACACGGTGACAAAAGATTTGACTCGTGGTTCAGCTCGCCACCAAGGCTTGCCTACGTCCATGTTGTTGAGGTGCGCCACACAAGGCTCAAGCTCACCACAAAGGCTAGCTCTTTCCTCGATCTCAAGTCAAGAGAATGAACCCTTGAGATGAGAGAAGTGTATTAGCAAATAGATGAGTGATACAAACTTCCCTAGGCTGCCACACGAAGGAGGCAAGCTCAAGAGCAACCTCTAGCCAGCTAGGAGCAAAGCTCCAAGAGTAAAGAACTCAAACCGCCGGCCACCACGCAAACCAAATGCTTGTAGGAGTGAAGATCCGAGGGAGAAGCTTCTTCTCAAAGCTTGGAGGCTCAATCTCTCAAAGAATGATTGGAAATCAATGGAGGAGAGCGAATGAGCACCAAGGGAGAAGAAGAGCAAGAGAGAGGCTTCTCTTTCTGTTCTTGCGAAGTAAGAATGAGTGAATGGCTGAACTAGCCGTTTGGGGTGAGTGAGGGGTATGAAATACCTCCTTACTGCCCACTGGCTGAACAAGTCGCGGCAGTGCCGGCCTGTAGCCCGGCACTGCCGGCCTGAAGGCCAGCACTGTCGGCCTGGGCAGAACAACAAGGATTTGATCTTCAATAAGCTGGCTGATTTGCCCTCTTTATATGTGGAGGTGTGATGTAAAAGGATATATGCATTTGGTTCACTTGTTGGCATGCATGTTGAATCCCTCTTAATAGTACGACATACCTAACTCAAATTCAAAGTATAAAAAAATTTAAACCCTTTGAGCTTGTTGCCATGCACTTTTATAATTGGAGGGGTCCGCCAACCTGGTCATCAACCTCCTTAAGTTTAACCTGCTTGTCATACTCACAAAGTCTCATTAGTTTCCTAAATATGTTGTCATGTCACCAAAACCCACTTTAGGGCTTGATTGCACTTTCAATCTCCCCCTTTTTGGTGATTGATGACAACACACTTAGAACTTACAAAAGTGAATAATAATCTGAGACAATGCAAGTCATGGGTGTAGGAGCTCCCCCTAAATGTGTGAATAGGAATTTGAATTTCCAAATTTGGCATGAAAGGTCAAGTTTCACACATTGGAGTGAAGTAGGACTCCCCCTACATCCATGGCTGCATTGGGGTGCTGAAAAGGTGTCACAAATATATACGTGATGCGTATGAACATGTCTCAACACAAATCAGATGACTTGCTGTCAAAGCAGCCCGGCACTGCCGGCCTAACTGCTGGCAGCAAGACTGCGAAAGCACAAGCACAGCCACACAGCGCGCTAGAATTAAAAACTAAAAACACACTAAGACAAGCATGATATATAAGAGAGAGTACATGTCCACATATAACACAAATAAAGTACTTAAGTGGAAATATTACAATAAAATAGTTTCATGTTGCTCTCTCATCTCACAAACTAAAAACTAAGATAACTAGCAGCTACTGCTCCTCCATGACCGTCGAAGATGTTGTACCCCTTCACTCAGTAATTCTCCCCCTTTGGCAACAAGTCACCAAAAAGAGAGAAGAACCAAGGAGAAAGAGATACAAGCTAGTCGCTGTCCTCCTCCATATTGTCGTCGTCGTCGTCTCCATCATCATCATCATCAGGAGATCCTGTGAAGTGAACACTGGGAGCAGATGCACGCTTGCTGCATCGACGAGTCTAAGGCTGCTCAATCTCCTCCTCATCCTCATCCTCCTCATCATCATTACAACCCTCATAGGTGGACTCCTCACTGAACTCTGGAGGTGGAGTAGGAGGATCAATCTGTCTGAGCCCTTGCTCCTTTCTAAGCTCTCTGATCTCAAGTCTGGTTTGGTAAGCGTGATCATTTGCATAGCAGATGCCAGCCAAGATCTTCTTCAAGATCCTACCAAGCTTGCCCTTCTTCCTGCCTCTGGAAGCTGCTGCTCCTGAAGACTCAGGGATATCTGCTGTTGTTGTTGTTGACGCAAAAAATCGTTAGAATCTGCGAACACCTCGGGCTTATACCCGAAATCGATCTCCGAGGGTGTGCCAGTCAATTTGACCAGTTAATCGACAAGGATGATAAATAGAACAAGATCTGAACGAGACAACGGCGATGCGCCCGGATGTCCAAGCTCAAACCTGATCAGGATAACTAGAGTAGAGCTGAACGAGACAACAGCGAAGCGCCCGGATGTCAACGCTCAAATTGCGGGTACCACAGCTTGAGCAGCCATTACCGATACAGGCTGATTAACAATTGCCATGCCTTGTTGCATCGGCCAAGAATTTGCCGATGGCCTCGCGTAGGACACTTCATGTACTGCCATCTGAAACCCTCCTGACGGCAACTGCATATTTGAAGGCGTTGCAGTATAATGCGTCACCGGGATCATCGGTTGTACGGGCGCTACCGATGTCATGGGAGCCTTCCATGTTGCATCTTGCCTTGGGGACAATCTAGGATTAGCAGCAAATGAATCTGGAGGCATACCTTATCCCCACCAGTTGGCGGAAGTTGGCTGACTCTGGGTCACAGGTCTAGACATTGTTGACGCCACCAGATTTGTATTCAATTGAGTGATGCTTGCTGGGCTCGATCTTGGCGGCATGATCTCATCGGCAGATTGGTTCATAATCGGTGAAGACACCCTTGGAACCGTCGATGGGATCGTAACAGATGCCGATCCGAGTTGATGATACACCGGACCAACATAATATGGTGCTTGTCCTTCCTTAAAAGTTTGCTTGACAACATTGTATACAGTATTGGATAGCACATTGGATTGGCTAATTAACACATGATTTAATGCAGAATTAACCATCTCTTGTAATTTACCAGGATTGGCGTCGATCTTACTTCTGGATAGCTTCGCCGCTCCTGTTTAGGCTAAAGGGCTTCAGATACAACTGTTTGTACTCCTCCATAGACCGCCCCATAGCTTGCTTCTGATCATCTCTCAGATTTGCTTCGGAGACTTCAATGACACTCTTCGGATTGACACCAGCAGTATTGTCCATTAACCTTGTAATGGGCTAAATCGTGGTCAAAAGATGTGATATGTCCCACCGGGTGTGCCAAAAGAGGTGTTGACGCAAAAAATCGTCGAAATCTGCGAACACCTCGGGCTTATACCCGAAATCGATCTCCGAGGGTGTGCCAGTCGATTTGACCATTTAATCGACAAGGACGATAAATAGAACAAGATCTGAACGAGACAACGGCGATGCGCCCAGATGTCAATGCTCAAACCTAATCAGGATAACTAGAGTAGAGCTAAACGAGACGACAGCGATGCACCCGGATGTCAAGGCTCAGATTTCTCAAACGCAGAACTTGCAAGGGTTGACGGAGGTCGATGAGATGCAGCCCGTCGAAACTTGAAGAACTCGTAGATAGACTAATACTAATGCGATAAAAGATAAATTGCTGGAAAGATAAATAAAAATAGTAGATTCATTTGATATGCTTGGATATGATTTTTCACGACCTCTAGATACATATTTATACTCTGGCAAAAGGAGTTGTAGATAGACATGACTCGTACCTTTCCTAAACAAAAACTCCTATTTTAAAGGAAATAAACGACTCACGCTAAAGGAAACAAACGACTCGTGCAAGAGTCGGACTCGAAATAAATCTATTAATACTAGTATGAAACTACCAGCTTCCATATCTATCTCCTTCACGATGAAACCTTCCATCGGCAGACTTCCTTCAATCCGCAACTTTCCTTCAATGTCAACGGCAACTTTCTGCTGACGTCACCTATTCCGCTTCTATCGGCAGCTTTCTGTTCCCATCGGCATTCGCTCTTCGACAACATCTTCTTGCCTCCATTGGCAACATTCTATCTACTCCCATCGGCAATCTGATTGGTAATATCCCGATGCCGATAGGGAATAGCAACTATCCTTTTGTCGATCGACACAAATCCTTGTCTTCATCAGCAACATTCTTGCCTTTATCGGCAATCTGACCGTTAATATCCCGATGCCGATAAGGAACGACAACTAGCCTTTTACCGATCAGAACAATCCTTATATCATATTGACACGTGTCAAAAAAATGATGTCAACACATGCCCCTCAATTTCGGAGTATAAGATATCTTATGCACCGAAATTTCTTCTACTGCAACCTCCTCTTCCAAGACGCCTGCACCACTTCCTTGACTATTGTGCATAAGCATTGCAAAGCCACTCTCACAATCATTCGACTTGTATCAAATATCTCCTTTTACAGCCAAGAAATTTATCGGCAGCTGTTCCCAGTGCACAAACTTTTCATGCTCAGCCTGTCGATGCCCCCCAAGTGTAACAGTTGAAACACCAGGGCTCATCAAGCACTGCTCCCAGGCCAAAACGCCCAAGGCCATCGACTCTAGTTACACTATCGGCAACATATTGACATCTGTCAATGGATTCTCATCTTTGTGCTTTGGCCTTCACTGCTTAACTGAAGATTTCCCTCTGGAAGGATTTTCATCGTGACACAAATCTTCTTGGCGTTCGTGCTGGATCCTTCTTTTCTGAGTCTTCGTCAGACCCTTAGGACACCATTGAGGAAGCTTAGTCTTCCAAACAGGCTGATACTGCTTCTCACTGCTTGTATCTGCACTACCTCTTATGTTTGGATCCCTGGAGAAAATTTCTTCATCGGGCATTCTGGCATTGGCCATCTCCTCAAGCTCCTCCTGATCAACACGTCTGCCAAGACTGTCATGTGCACTGAGCTTGCCACCCAGCCGATCATGTACTGATCTCTTTTCTCTGAGCGACCTAGCATATCTAGATTCCCGATCGTCAAAGCAAGGCTTCTTTTCTGACCGATCAGCAGGGTAGTACCCATTGCACTCAGGGCAATTTTCAGTAGTCGGCATCTTGATACCTTCTTCCCAATAGTGAACAAAGAAGGGGTACCTCCAATGATCTTTATGCCGATGCCACTCCTGGCATTTTTCCTCTTCTTGCAGCCGATATCGCTCCTCTCGTGACTGCCAATACTCTTGCCATGGTCGCCTATGCGTGATTATAACACCAGGAGCCCTCTTGTCATTGCTGCTTTCATCGGCAACTCTCTTGCCCTTTCTGTCATTGGCAAATCCTCTTTCCTTTACCTCATGCGCAGCTATTTGATGTTCAGGATCCACCGATGCGCTTTTCTTGGCAGCTTCCAATGTCAGCACTTTAGTTTTTCCACTAGTTTCCATTAGCTAGAAACAGGTGCTCGTCAATCTTCATCGGCCTCTAGGCTTTGGAATTTTCAAACTTAATTTGCCTAGATTTGATTTCTGATTGCAACTGCTGCCTAAATACTTTGCAATCGTTGGTACTGTGCGAAGTCGCATTGTGCCACTTGCAATACCTGATCCTTCTGAGCTCTTCGGGCGATGGAATTACCTGGTTAGGCGCCAACCTAATCCTCCCTTCTTGAAGTAATAGGTCAAACATCCTATCGGCCTTGGTGATATCAAAGGTGAATTTCTCAGCTTCTTTCTGGTCGAACGGACAAGATATCGGTTTTTTATTCTCTATCCATTCAACTAAACCGATACTTGCTTCTTCGTCTGATTCTGTCTTCTTAGTTAAAGACACCTCCTCATCCCAATTTATTCTAGGCTCAAAAACTTTGGTGTCTTGATCGGCAACCCTTTGCACAAGATGGCTCAAGCTTTCGAACTCTTGAGACACGTATTTGTCCCTGATGTGCGGCAGTAATCCCTGGAAGGCCAAATCCGCCAATTGTCGATCATCAAGTACCAAGCTATAGCACTTGTTCTTCATGTCTCGCAGTCTTTGCACGAAGCTTTCTACCGATTCATCATTACACTGCCTCAATTTGACCAAATCGGTAATCTTCTTTTCATATGCACGAGCAAAGAAGTATTTGTGAAACTGTTTTTCTAGATCGATCCAAGTGATCACAGAATTTGGAGGTAGTGAAATAAACCATGTAAATGTCGATCTGGATAACGATGACGAGAACAATCTTACCCTCAGTTCATCCCTGCTGGCTGCCTCCCCACATTGGATAATAAATCGGTTAATGTGCTCCATTGTTGACATATCACCTTGACTAGAAAACTTGGTGAAATCTGGCACTTTGTACCGATTTGGGAAGGGGATTAAATCATAAGCTAGAGGGTATGGAGTCCGATAAGAATATGTATCAACCTTAGGCTTGATACCGAATTGCTCTTTGGCCACTTCGGCAATCTTATCGGCCCAGTACGCATCTTGATCCTGCTGATGTACTGGCTGGATGTTGACAGGCTGAGTAGGTTGATGTACCTTCTCATCTCTTTGTGGTAAATAGGCTGAACCGGTTGGTGCAGAGGCAACATCAATTCGCTGAACATCATGCATTGACTGATTTGCCGATGGGCCACCTTGAATGCCTTCTGGAATGTATTGCGGGAATAGAGGGTTTGCCGGCTGGCACGCTGATGTATCATTATATAATCCCGATGGTAAGTGATGGTGCTAGACCCCTGTCACTTGATATCCAGGTTGCGTCACCTATTGTTGAACATTATGCATCGGCTGAGTTGCCGATAGGAAATTTTGAACGTCCACTGGGTTGTATTGTGGCATTGTATTCATCGGCTGATATGTCGATGTCTCATTCTGAAGACTCGCTGGCGGATGATACTGCGGAGCTCTTGCCACTTGGTATCCAGGCTGCACAACTTGCTGCTGAATCGGTAATTGACCGATCCAACTTACATTAGATGTCATCGGCATATGACTTGCCGATGGCTGATAACCAGCTGGTGCTTGTTGCCCTTGTACCCTTAGATGATCGCCTTGATTTGCGGGTACCACAGCTTGAGCAGCCATTGCCGATACAGGCTGATTAACAATCGGAATGTCTTGATGTATCGACCAAGAGTTTGCCGATGGCCTCGCGTAGGACACTTCATGTACCGCAATCTGAAACCCTCCTGACGGCAACTGCATATTTGAAGGCGTTGTAGTATAATTCGTCACCGGGATCATCGGTTGTACTGGCGCTACCGATGTCATGGGAGCCTTCCATGCTGCATCTTGCCTTGGGGACAATCTAGGATTAGCAGCAAATGAATCTGGAGGCATACCGTATCCCACCAGTTGGCGGAAGCTGGCTGACTCTGGGTCACAGGTCCAGACATTGTTGACGCCACCAGATTTGCATTCAATTGTGTAATGTTTGTTGGGCTCGATCTTGGCGGCATGATCTCATCGGCAGATCGGTTCATAATCGGTGAAGGCACCCTTGGAACCACCGATGGGATCGTAACAGATGCCGATCCGAGTTGATGATACGCCGGACCACCATAATATGGTGCTTGTCTTTCCTTGAAAGTTTGCTTGACAGCATTGTATACAGTATTGGACAGCACATTGGATTGGCTAATTAACACATGATTTAATGCAGAATTAACCATCTCTTGTAATTTACCAGGATTGGCGTCGAAGGTGACCTCCCGTGGATCTTGCTTCTGGATAGCTTCGCCGCTCCTATTTAGGCTGAAGGACTTCAGATACAATTGTTTGTACTCCTCCAGAGCCCGCTCCATAGCTTGCTTCTGATCATCTCTCAGATTTGCTTCGAAGACTTCAATGACACTCTTCGGATTGATCCCAGCAGTATTGTCCATTAAGCTTGTAATGGGCTAAACCGTGGTCAAAAGATGTGATATGTCCCACCGGCTGTGCCAAAAGAGGTGTTGACGCAAAAAATCGTCGGAATCTGCGAACACCTCGGGCTTATACCCGAAATCGATCTTCGAGGGTGTGCCAGTCGATTTGACCAGTTAATCGACAAGGACGATAAATAGAACAAGATCTGAGCGAGACAACGGCGATGCGCCCAGATGTCAATGCTCAAACCTAATCAGGATAACTAGAGTAGAGCTAAACGAGACGACAGCGATGCACCCGGACGTCAAGGCTCAGATTTCTCAAATGCAGAACTTGCAAGGGTTGACGGAGGTCGATGAGATGCAGCCCGTCGAAACTTGAAGAACTCGTAGATAGACTAATACTAATGCGATAAAAGATAAATTGCTGGAAAGATAAATAAAAATAGTAGATTCATTTGATATGCTTGGATATGATTTTTCACGACCTCTAGATACATATTTATACTCTGGCAAAAGGAGTTGTAGATAGACACGACTCGTACCTTTCCTAAACAAAAACTCCTATTTTAAAGTAAATAAATGACTCACGCTAAAGGAAACAAACGACTCGTGCAAGAGTCAAACTCGAAATAAATCTATTAATACTGGCATGAAACTACCAGCTTCCATATCTATCTCCTTCACGATGAAACCTTCCATCGGTAGACTTCCTTCAATCCACAACTTTCCTTCAATGTCAACGACAACTTTCTGCTGACGTTAGCTATTCCACTTCTATCGGCAGCTTTCTGTTCCCATCGGCAATCGCTCTTCGGCAACATCTTCTTGCCTCCATCGGCAACATTCTCTCTACTCCCATCGGCAATCTGATTGGTAATATCCTGATGCCGATAGAGAACAGCAACTATCTTTTTGCCGATTGACACAAATCCTTGTCTTCATCAGCAACATTCTTACCTTTATCGGCAATCTGACCGGTAATATCCCGATGCCGATAAGGAACGGCAACTAGCCTTTTACCGATCAGCACAATCCTTAGATCATATTGACACGTGTCAAAAAACGGTGTCAATAGCTGCTGTCCTGGTGTCTCTGGGAGGAGTGTTCACCTCCTGAATTGTTGTAGCATGAATGGTCTTCTCTGCTCTATAAGGCTCATGGACAACATCCTTGTTGAAGATCCGACCAGTCACCATTTCAATGATGAACATCAGATAGGGAGCATAGGGAAGCCCCTTTCTTGCACCTCTGTGGCAATGCATATCTAATCCCATAAGAATCTAGCAACTGAGAAAGGTGGTGCTCCACCTCTCATCCTCCTTAACACATTTTTGGATGTGTTGTAGAGGTTTGAGGCAGATCCCATCTTGGGATAGAGAGTGTTCCTGAAAAGGTTGTTCAGAATGTAATATTTGCTCCTCAAACCCTTTATCAGACCATCTGCCTCCTGAGGATAAATGTAGAGCTGTGAGATCTCCTCATTGGTCAGCCCTGTTTCATCATGAATATTACTGCATTGTCTGTCCTCCTCACCTAATCCCAGAAGACGAGCAAAAGTCACATAGTCAATCTTGTAGTGCACGCCCTCTATCATCCAATGCATCACAAAGTTCTCCCTATCAAGATAGTAGTTGGAGTAGAACTGATAGATGATCTCTGTGTTCCACCCATTCTAGAAACCCATCCCGTGATACATCCCATGCTGCCTGCACTAATCAATGACCCTGTCAAATACAGGATCTCTCTTGATTTCCAAGTGCTCCCAATCAACATACTTCATTTTAATGACTCTGGGTTTTGCAGCTTGAAAGAGGACAGTGGTGTAAAAGTCAGAATGAAAAACATTCCAAAACCTGTAATCCACATTCATGTCCTTTGGCACATCATAGGGGTTGATGGCCCTTTGCTATTGGAGAGTCCTCCACTGAAGATAGTAGCTTTCTCTGACTCTGTCAGGAGTGTCTGAGGCACTCTGACAAGGACCTCCTCAGGATGCTCAACAAGATGTGAGCCATCGAACAAACCCAAATCTAGAGGTGTTTTAGGATACACCCCATCCCTGATGGTTCTCCCTGCCCTCTGCAATTCTTCCTCTTGAGCCATCCTCTGCCTGGGATTCAAGCCATCATCAGCTAAGCGAGTGCGAGACTTGGACCTCACTCTTCCTCTTGCACCACCACGCGATCCACCGGCGTCCATCTATGCATTTAACAAGAGAAAAAGGTTAAGTTGCTGCACCTAGACAGTGACAAGAGTCCTAGTGGAAAGATTTAACCAAAATCTAGGGTCGATAGATGATTGTAGGAGCAAATGCATAGGTGTTGTCACCAGGAGTCCAGCACTGCCGGCCTGGTGCAGACAGCACCATGGCATGCTCCATCAATCCTCCATTGAAACTAGGTTTTGATCAATTCTAACTACTGGAGATATATCACCATTCATAATGCAACTACTATCAACCTAAATCCTATCTCAAAAACCATACATTGCATAGATCGACCCAAGTTAGGGTTTCAAGTTATTACCTTTGAAAGAGAGGGGTGAGGATGAAGAAGGTCAGGCTTGAATGGAGCTTGACAGAGGGGGGAAGATCCTCGACACCTCCTCCAATGGCAACACCTCCAAAGGGGCAGCACTGTCGGGGGGAAGAGAGGGACCTCCGGGCTCCTTGTGTCTCCTTAGGGTTGAGAGAAGAGAGTAGAGGTGTTGCTATTGGGGGGATATGACTGGGGATGGTGTTCCCTCGGGTTGGGGAGAGAAAATAAAGCAAAACCCAAGAGCTAGGACTTGGGCCCGACAGGCTCGGGTCCCTTAAGTCCCGGCACTGCCGGCCTTAGCCCGGCACTGCCGGACACCCCAACACTGTTGGCCTGGGGCCGGCACTGCTGGCCTGGCCAGGCAGTGAGGCACTATGCCACCATTATACTTTAAATTTATGCAATTTTGGACACATACCCCTTGCCATGTGCTTGTCAGTAAGCAAATCAACAATCATACTATGACCAACACACTCAAGTTTCTTTCAAAATTTGTTTTGAAGCACATAATTGAAATTTTTCAAAGTTTTGCCTAAGTCGCTAGGTGGACAAACAAGTGTGTGCTATAGTTCAAACCACGTTACGAGAATCAAGTATATTCAGCTCAATACGCAAAGCACAAAACCTTGTCTCATTGAGAGGCTTGGTGAAGATATCGGCTAGTTGCTTATCGGTGCTCACATGGCGAGTTGCGATATCTCCTTTTAATTCGTGGTCTCTCAAGAAGTGATGACGGATGTCTATGTGTTTGGTTCTAGAGTGACTAACCGGGTTGTTTGCGAGTTTGATGGCACTCTCGTTATCACACAAGAGAGGTATCTTGGTGAACTAACATCCGAAATCTTTTAAGGTTTGCCTCATCCAAAGTAGTTGAGCACAACAAGCACCGGCTGCAACATACTCGGCCTTGGCGGTGGAAAGGGCTACACAATTTTGCTTCTTAGAACTCCAAGACCCTAGGGACTGTCCAAGGAATTGACATGTCCCCGAAGTGCTTTTTCGGTCTACCTTGCAACCGGCGTAATCGGAATCCGAATACCCAAGTTGATCGAACTTAGAGCCCTTAGGATACCATAAGCCAAGGTTAGGAGTGAAAACTAGATATCTCAAAATTCTCTTAACGGCCATTAAATGGAACTATTTCGGGTTAGCTTGAAATCTAGCACACATGCACACACTAAGCATTATGTCCGGCCTAGATGCACATAAGTAAAGGAGAGAGCCGATCATGGAACGATATACCTTTATGTCCATGGATTTCCCTCCTTCATCAAGATCAAGATGTCCATTAGTTGGCATGGGAGTCTTGATTGGCTTAGCATTGGCCATGTCAAACTTTCTCAACATATCATGGGTGTACTTGGTTTGGCATAAGAAAGTCCCTTCCTTGAGTTGCTTGATTTGAAATTCAAGGAAGAACTTTAGTTCACCCATCATAGACATCTCAAATCTCTTAGTCATAATCATACTAAACTCATCACAAAATGATTGGTTAGTACTACCAAATATTATGTCATCGACATATATTTGGCACACAAAGATATCATTATTGATCTTATGAGTGAAGAGAGTAGGATCTGCTTTGCCTATTTCAAAGCCTTGTGTTTGAGTAGAAAATCCTTAAGGCATTCATACCATGCTCTTGGTGCTTGCTTAAGCCCATAGAGCGCCTTATGGAGCTTGAAGACATGATGAGGGAACTTGGGATCTTCAAAGCCCGGTGGCTGCTCAACATAGACCAACTCTTGGATTGGTCCATTGAGAAATGCACTCTTCACATCCATTTGTTGAAGCTTGAAATCATGATGAGCAACATAGGCCAAAAGCATTCGAATTGCTTCAAGCCTAGCCATCGGTGCATATGTTTCTTCAAAGTCTAGGCCCTCCACTTGAGTGAAACCTTGAGCCACCAATCTTGCCTTGTTCCTTATCACCACACCTTGCTCATCTTGCTTATTGCGAAAGACCCATTTGGTTCCAATCACATTAGTGTTGGGTCTTTCCACCAATGACCAAACTTTGTTTCTTTCAAAGTTATTGAGCTCTTCTTGCATAGCCATCACCAAATCAGCATCATCTAGAGTTTGATCAACCTTGAGAGGTTCCAAAGAGGAGACAAAAGATTAAAATTGACAAAAGTTTGCCAAATGTGAACGAGTAGTTACTCCCCTTCGAAGACTCCCAATTATATTATCAACTGGGTGATCCTTTTGAATTGTTTGCCTCAGCCTTGGGTGTTCTGTGGCTTCTTGTTGATCATCTTGGCCATCATTGTACTCATACTCTTCAAGGATAGGTTGTAGGTTTCTTGGAGTTGTTGGTGAAGTGGCTGCTGCCTATCTACTTGGTCCGGCAGTGTCGGCCACAGGGGCAGAGCCCTGACCAAGGAGCACTGCTGGGCCTTCTTCTTCAAGTCTAGGGGCAGTAGCTTCATCACCTTGAGGTTCCATAGCTATGGCTTGGATTTCTTGTGGCCTAATGTCACCAATAGCCATACTCTTTATTGCTTCACATGGTGGTTCCTCATTACCTACAATCACTTGATCAATTTGCTCTACTTGAGAGCCATTAGATTTATCAAATGTCACATCTATCGCGATTTCAATTTTCCCTAAAGTCTTGTTGAATACACGATAGGCATGCTCTACCAAGAAGAAAACCTTTATCAACTTTAGGTGCAAACTTAGAGGTTTTGGGTTTCTTGTTGAGTATAAACACTTGCACCCAAAAACTCTAAATTAAGACACCTTTGCTTTGTTACCGGTTAGGAGTTCATATGAAGTCTTCTTCAAGATCTTGTGTAGATAGAGCCGGTTGATGGCATGGTAAGCGGTGTTGACGGCTTCGGCCCAAAAGATATCCGAAGTCTTGTACTCATCTAGCATCGTCCTTGCCATGTCAATGAGTGTCCGATTCTTTCTCTCTACTACACCATTTTGTTGAGGGGTGTATGGAACTGAAAACTCATGCTTGATGCCCTCATCATCAAGAAACTCCTCCACTTGAGTGTTCTTGAATTCGGTTCCATTGTCACTACGAACTTTCTTGATTTGGAACCCGAATTATCTTTGTGCTCTTCTAATGAAGGTTTTCACCTTTTCTTGCACTTGTGCCTTATCATACATGAAAAACACCCAAGTGAAACAAGTAAAATCATCAAAAATAACTAAACCATGTTTGTTACCGCCAATTCTTATGTAGGCCACCGGTCCAAAGAGATCCATGTGAATTAGCTCCAATGGTTGCTTGGTGGAGACAATGCTCTTTGGTGGGTGAGGTGCACCTACTTGCTTTCCGGCTTGGCAAGCACTACAAATTCTATCCTTCTCAAAATGAACATTGGTTAGTCCAAGAATGTGTTCATCTTTTAGGAGTTTGGCCAAGTTCCTCATCCCAACATGAGCTAGTCGGCGATGCCATAGCTAACCCATGCTAGATTTTTCCACTAAACAAGTCTCAAGCTTAGCCTTACTTTTGTTGAAATCAACTAGGTAAAGCTTGCCCTTCAAACGACCCGTAAAGACAATAGAGGAATCCTTCCTCTTAAAGACTTCCACACCCTTATCCGTAAAGAGACAATTGAAGTCCATCTCACACAATTGAGAAATGGACAACAAGTTGTAACTCAACGAATTCACATGTAATACATTTGAGATAGAATGATCAAGAGTAATAGCAACTTTACCAAGTCCAATCACTTCTCCTTTTGAGTTGTCACCAAAGATGATGTTCTCACTTGCATTTGAAGTTGGGGAATATGAAGAGAACATACTCTTCTCTCCGGTCATTGGTACATCCACTATCAAGCACCCAACTTGATCCACCGGAGGAGTATGCCTACAAAACAAGTTTAGTTCCTAGATTTAGGTCCCCAATCAATGGGGCCTTGCATGTTAGTCACAACAATTTTTGGAACACATATGTTCATGCTTCTCTTGTCATGTTTCTCATCGCCCACAAATTCTGCAATGACTTTACCACGATCATTGCACTTCAACATGTAGCATGAGGATAAACTTCCTTGTGGTGACCTTGTCTTGGGTTGATAGGCAAACTTGTTTTTGGCCACCCAGATTGTATCCTTGGGTTTTTAAGAAACCTGCTTTTGCTGGGGCATCCTCTTGGCATGGACTTGGGGCTTAGCTTGATTAGATGAAGCAATGGTAGCCCTCCCTTCCTTGGGTAGCGGCACTGCCGGCCTGAGGTCCGGCACTGCCGGCCTCTGGTCCAGCAGAGCTGCTGTCTGTGCAGGCTTATCTGCACCAATGCTTCCCTTCTTCTCAAACTTGACACACTCAATGCCTTTGATCATTTTTCTACCATTGGTTTTACCTCCTTGAGTGTGTCCAAGCCCATCTTTGATTGATGGATGCCTTCCATTCTTGTATTGAATCTTCTTAGGCTCAACTTTGTCTTTGTCATTCCTTTTTGAAACTGAAATGACATTGTTGAGCCTTGCTATTTCTTTTTTCATGGCCTCCATGTTGGCAAGGTTAGTGGAATAGGCATTCATATCAACATTATAGCATTTTCCACAACCTTGACTAGTGGATGGAGAAGAGGCATCATTTGCTTTAGTGAGATGTGAGTTGCCCTCCCAAAGAAGAGAGTATTGTGCCTCAAGCTCTTGATGCTTTTCAGTCAAGCCACAATGCTTTTGCTTGAGGTCATCATACTCCTTCTTAGTGAGAGCATGAGCTTTTTGTTCCTTAGCCAAGGCCTTGATCAAAGAGCTCACCTCACTCCTTTCTAATGCAAGGGCTTCCTCACTAGCAATATAAAGATCCTCTTGTTTAATAAGAGTCTTCTCTCTAGATGCTAGCTCAACCTTGGTTGCCTCTAATTCATCCAATATATTAGCAATAAATAGTTTGGTCTTAGGATCCATTTTACTAGTTATTTCATTTATCTCTTCATCACTAGATTCATCATCACTAGAGCTATCACTACTAGAGATGTCTTTGGGGGGAGGAGCTTTGGCTTTGGGTTTTGATTTTACCTTCTCACCCTTTGCCATGAGACAAGTGTGAGGGAAGTCTTCATCATCGGACATGTTGTTGAAGAGCCTTGGTGAAGTGGATGACTTGTGAATAGCTATTGTGGCCATCTCCTCTTCTTCACTTGAGCTATCGGTTGATTCATCCCAACCATGTCCAATGTGAGCTTCACCTCAAAATCTCTTGCCTTTCTTGTAGTCACCCTTGTCTTCTCTCTTGCCTTTGCCAAATTTGTTTTCTTCCTTCTTGTTTGGGCAATCGGCAATGAAGTGTTCGGTGCTACCACATCTAAAGCAAGTCCTTGACTTCTTGTTTGGAAACCTTCTCTTCATGAGCTTGTACCCATTGCTCTTTATGCCCTTGTTGAATCTTCTCATGAATAGAGCCATGTCATCAATGTTCTCTTCTTGCTCATATTCACTTCCACCATCACTTGATGTTGAAACTTCAGGTTGATGCTTGATGGCTTTGCTTGCTTGAGCTTTGCTTGAAGATGCTAGCTTGCTGTTTTTGGGGCAGCTAGGGGCTGATTTCTTTGTGCTCTTGTTTGCCTTGAGAGCCACATCCTTGATCTTCATGCCCTTCAACCTTTCTTGCATCTCTCCAAGCTTCTTTCTCTCTTGTGCTTCTTCTCTTTGTAGATCAAAAGTGATGATCCTTCCAAGCACATCACTTGGTGTGAAGTACTCAAATCTCTTCTTGTCTCTAATCAATGTCACCACGGTTTCATTCCTTGGAGAGTAGGCTTCAAGCATGATCTTGACAACCTTGTGATCATTGACTTCTTCACCACCAAGTCCTCTTATCTTGTCCACAATGGTCATCAATCTATCAAACATTTCTTGTGGCCCTTCACCTTCATTGATTACAAATCGGTTGAGCTTGGCCATGAATAAATCAATCTTGGATTGTCTCACTTTGCTCACACCCTCATGTGCAAGATGCAAAGTGTCCCATATTTCCTTGGCAACCTCCAAGCCCATGACCTTGTTGTACTCATCACCATCCAATGCACTTAGCAACACACTAGTTGCTTGTGCATTTAGTTGTATGCAATGGAGCTCGGTAGTGATAGGGCTTGTGGGATCAACCGGAGGATCACATCCATTGTACACAATCTCCCAAGCACCGGGGTGAAGACCTACAAGATAAGCTTTCATCAAGTGTTCCCACTTGGCAAAGTTAGTCCCATCAAAATGAGGCAATTTGCCCGCGGGAACATGAAATAAAGGTTTATGCTCATGTTTAGAAATGGATGAATAATCAAAGGATATGGCGGAATATTTCTTGTTGCCATCCTCCTTCTTCTTCTTCTTCTTCTTCTCATCCTTCTTTTCTATCTTGGAGGCACGGTATGATACATCATCATCACCGTCGGAGCTACTTGACTCAACCTCCGCTTGAGAGGCTTGCTCTTTGCTTTTCTTGAGCTCCTCCTCCTTTTCCTTGAGCTCCTTCTTGAGAGCTCTCACTTCTCTTCTATGAAGCTTCTCGCCAAGCTTCAAGCTCTTGGCTTCATTGAGAGCTTTTTCTTCTCTCTGTAGCCTTTTTCCTTCTTTTCTCAATCTTCTTTCTTCTTTTCTTCTTGCTCTTTCTCCAGCAGACATGAGAGGAGTGGTCAAGTATTCCTCTGAGTCCACACTCTCACTGTCCGTGGCATGTACGTCCATCTCCTTGGGGTCGACCACTTTGACCTTGGGATCAACCGCCACAACCTTACCCTCTTTGGCCATTACCTCACACGGTTAAGTGCTTCTTGAGGTAACCTAGCTCCGATACCACTTGTAAGGACCTGATTAGCCTAGAGGGGGGTGAATAGGCCTGTTTCAAAAACTTGAACACTTGCTGTCAGACCAAGGCCGGCACTGCCGGGGTGGCCGGCACTGCTGGTCTCTGGGCAGCAGTGCTGGTCACCAGAACAGAATGCAACACAATTCAAAATGTAAATGCTTAATGTAAATTGTGCTCGAATAGAAACCTTCCTAGAGGTGTGGAGAACCTCTAGCACCACCTAAAAGTGGTAGCAACACACCCACCGAGTAGATCGGGTCCAAACCCTAGAAATCACCTTCCACACAAGATATATGAAAGTAAAGTAACAAGCACACGGTGACACAAGATTTGACCCGTGGTTCAGCTCGCCACCAAGGCTTGCCTACGTCCACGTTGTTGAGGTGCGCCACACAAGGCTCAAGCTCACCACAAAGGCTAGCTCTTTCCTCGATCTCAAGTCAAGAGAATGAACCCTTGAGATGAAAGAAGTGTATTAGCAAATAGATGGGTGATACAAACTTCCCTAGGCTGCCACACGAAGGAGGCAAGCTCAAGGGCAACCTCTAGCCGGCTAGGAGCAAAGCTCCAAGAGTAAAGAACTCAAACCGCCGGTCACCACGCAAACCAAATGCTTGTAGGAGTGAAGATCCGAGGGAGAAGCTTCTTCTCAAAGCTTGGAGGCTCAATCTCTCAAAGAATGGTTGGAAATCAATGGAGGAGAGCGAATGAGCACCAAGGGAGAAGGAAGAGCAAGAGAGAGGCTTCTCTTTCTGTTCTTGCGAAGTAAGAATGAGTGAATGGCTGAACTAGCCGTTGGGGGTGAGTGAGGGGGTATGAAATACCTCCTAAATGCCCACTGGCTGAACAAGTCGCGGCAGTGCCGGCCTGTAGCCCGGCACTGCCGGCCTAGGCAGAACAGGAAGGATTTGATCTTCAATAAGCTGGCTGATTTGCCCTCTTTATATGTGGAGGTGTGATGTAAAAGGATAGATGCATTTGGTTCACTTGTTGGCATGCGTGTTGAATCCCTCTTAATAGTACGGCATACCTAACTCAAATTCAAAGTATAAAAAAATTTAAACCCTTTGAGCTTGTTGCCATGCACTTTTGTAATTGGAGGGGTCCGCCAACCTGGTCATCAACCTCCTTAAGTTTAACCTGCTTGTCATACTCACAAAGTCTCATTAGTTTCCTAAATATGTTGTCATGTCACCAAAACCCACTTTAGGGCTTGATTGCACTTTCACTACTGCAGACAGGGCCGCTAGCTCGGCACCGGCAAGTCAGCTACCTATTGCCCTAGTAGGCTGCAAAAATCAGGCCGCTTGCCATGCCATTTGCCTAGACATAAATGCTACAACATCATCATGGCTAGCTGTTTGCCGAGTTATTGCCAATCTTTTATTTGGTAATAGAGAAATCATATGACTGTTCTTCTATCTCTAAAAGATTGCAATCACCATCCATGCTGATTGAAATTTGAAAAGAGATTATGGCATCATGGGGTTTGATAAGATAACATATAAAGCAAAGCTATTTTTTGCCATGCCTAAACATGAAGCTGGATGTCACTGCCATTGTAGATATAAAGAATATAGGGATTTTCTAGCCAAAACCTTTACCTCTTATGCTTAGTACAAAGGGGGGCATATGATAAAATGAATATGAGAAACTAAACATCATGCTTAGTACAAAGGGGTAACATGGTAATCTATTAAATTGAATTCTCTAACAAACAATGGTCTGACTAAACATGATATCAACACTCATAATGATATAATTGTTTGTCCACTTCTTAATTTCAACAAAATATATACTATTAGAACTACTCAAAGAGCCATGCACCGTGTAGCAGCGGCAACTGCCATGACCTTGTCTGATAGAAAAGGGCTATAGCCTATAGAAACAATCCAAACTGCAAAGAATGGAGAATTTCTTTTTTGATGTCATCTAGCAAGCTTTGTTTAAAGAGGCAAGCCAACGGGCAACCATTTTTTTTAAAATCGTTAAGTACTAATTCAATTCAAAAAGTAACTATTTTGCATCCTGCAAATGCAACTTGCAAGTGATGTATATTGTGCACCATAAAAGAACTGTCAGTTCATTATAAAGCAATGGCATCATTTAAGGAAACAAAGTTGAAGGAAACACTTTTTACATCACCACTAATACCACAGGCAGAGCAAAGACGCAGTAGCAGATTTTTTACATTGTAGTTTAGTGCATCCATGTAGACATGAAAAACTAACATGTACTTGAAAAGTGTTGTTTGGAAAAGCATACCACCAATATGCTCTGGCCATTTATAGTTCTCGATGAACCACAATATGTCTACTGTGTACTATATACATGCTCGTCAAAACTAAGTTCACAAACTATGCAGAAAATCCCTATATCAAATCAAAGAACATAGAACTCAATTCAGAGTCTAGCCATATCATCTCTGCAATCCGCAAGATGGATATAAAAGCAACCTGTAAGTTACTCTAGGCATGAAGAAATGAGAAGAGATAGAAGAATAATAGATACCAACTAATGAATGTGTGCAAAGACTGTTTTGATAGTGCCAGGAGATTAATCTAAAATATGAGAAGTTCCTTAGAGCCACATGGACCCAATGTCAGCGTGAGCACAACCTGCATCCAAATTTTGACAAACCAGATTGGCACTAATTTTTGCTACACCTATTTTTTTTCTGGAACCTAGAAATCAGAAGATAGCAACAGATGAATAGAGGAAAATTGTATTCTATAGCACTGATCCTAACCTGTTCATCATAAGCTCTGTAGAGGAACTTAGAAGGAATCCTATCAGCACAAATGAGCACCTATTCTATAGCACCCTGCATTTTGTTGATGTCTAATCTAGCAGTAGATTCCAGGCAAACGATTCTATATTTATGTTGACCATTCATGCATGTTAATTCCTCATATATATTACCTATTAATCAAAATTTTCCCTCACGATGAACTTCATAATATGGATCTGCACAACATAGTTAGCCCAATTGACTGCGACATGGAATAGAATTAGGATGTACCTGTTTATTGTAGCCGATCTAGATGGATCTGCACATAGTTGGATAGCAGAAAGATATGTCGCGCTGCCATTTGACACCAGATATGGATCACCTGCCCCAGAGGCACTCCATTATCTGAAATATTCCCAAAGATCTCCTAGGAAGAAATAAGGTCATGCATCCATAGCATCACTACCTTGCGACATCATTAGGCTTGTCTACAGTGGAAAAAGATTGGAGCTAGTCAGCGACAGAAAAAGAGACAATTAACTTAAATGAGAGTGGTGTTTCAACCAAAGGTCTGTAAATTGCCATTGGTGAAGATGCCAAAGATCCTAAACTGGATAATATACAGTGAGTGAAGAGCGAGGCAGAGTACACGTGCTATTTCAATTTTTAAAGAGCCATCACATCTTTGTGGATGTTGTATGCTTCCATTATACTGAAAAGTATAAAAAGGGAGATGCGGCAGTCTATGAGGGTAATTTTAGTCAGATTAAGCATGTAATAACAAAATGCAAACGAATTCAGTTCCAAAACCAAATTGCTTTTCTCCAGAAATCAACAAAATAAAAATAAAAATGACATGCACTATTACCTCTCAATAAACATGCCATTCAGAGGAACATGATTGGTGCAATAAAATGTTTTCAAGAATTAGTTTTTCCCTAAACCTAGCCAACAGACATGAGCTACATGAAGCTATGGCAACCTATCATACTCAATCAAATACCATATGTGTCATGGGAGTGGTAAGAATGTGCAAATATTGCACAAGCAAGGAGGAGCCCCAAGAACTAACCAAAATGCTATCAGACAAACTCAGACGAAACCATCTCCTTTCTTCAGAAGCTCGGGATCTCAGACCTGCATTGGGACAAGGCAAGGCTAAAAAGAAGTTCAGACTTATATTATATACTTTTTTCTTTCTAAAATTCTAGCTTCCTATAGATGCCTGCAAACATCTAGAAATTAAGAACATGGGTACATCATCCTTGAAGATCGAATCTGTCCCACCCAATTTAGAAAACATACCAAGCAAAATCCCACTCCCTAGATCAATGTTCTTATCTAGGCACATCTTCCATGGATGGATCGGAGGCGCACCACAATCATCTAGCTCCAAATCAATGTCACCTGCCAATATGAACAACAGGCAAGAGATCTAAGAGCCACACCCATGGTAGAAATCTGGGCACCCACGCTGGTTAAAAAAATCCCCGGAACCCTAAAATCAATGGATACCCAAGATGACCACGGGGACAAATTGCAAGCTTCAGCCTCCTAGATGTATAGCTCGACAAAAGCATGGCCGGAAATAGAGCTCTTGAGACGAGCACGTACCACACAAGCGACGAATCTGGCTGAAAGTCGTCTGACGGCCGCCCACTCCACCAGGGACTGGGAGGGCACCCTCGCCGGTGCCGCCGCACCTGACGCGCCGCGCCTAGCCCCCGGCGTCGGGGCGCCTCGCGCCGCCACTCGCTCCAGGGGTGCCGCGCCTTGCCACCCGCGGCAAGGCCCCTCGCGCTGCCGCTCGCTTTGAGGGCGCCGCGCCGGGGCCGTCCGCGCTGGGGCGCCTCGCGCCGCCGCTCGCTTTGGGGGCGTCGCGCCAAGGCCATCTGCGCCGGGGCGCCTCGCGCCGGGGCCATCCGCGCTGGGGTGCCTCGCGCCGCCGCACCAGGCCTGTGGTCGAGAGAGGAGGGAAAGGGATGAGAGGCGGCGTGAGAGAGCTAGGGTTTCAGAGGATTGGAGTCGGTATATATTTGAGGAGCACCGCATGTACGGCAGTGACCAGCACTGCCTGATCGACATCAGATGGCCACGGTAAAAAAAGCGGGCGTGGCCTGGTTGTCGCCGCGTCCAGGCCGACGGTTCTAAAGAAAGTAAAAGCGTGCACCACTACAAATGCGGGGGCACATTTTTCTTCTTTCTTTCTTATTTTTAGGAAGCCGGAGCTTTGATCATGAGCAGGATTACACTCAGCTTTTATGATGTACTCCTCCGTCCCAAAAAAAAGAGTCGTTCTCGTTTCTCAAAAAGTCAACAACTTTCAACTTTGACCAACTATATTTAACAAAATATTAATATTTTAGTACATAATTAGTATCATTAGGTAGATCTTTGAATATACTTTCATAATAAACTTATTTGGAGATATAAATGTTACACATATTTTATATAAATCTAGTCAAAGTTATGAAAGTTTGACCGACATGATTCCCATAGCGCGGTTTTAGCGGCGTCGAGATCCCGAAGCTGACGAAGACCAACTACCGCGAGTGGGCACTCGAGATGCAAGTCAACCTCGAGGGCATGGAGCTATGGGACGCCGTGGAGAGCGGCGACGCGGAGCGCGGCAAGGATCGTCGGGCGCTGGTCGTCATCGTGCGCGGGGTGCCGCCAGAGATGAAGGTCGGGCTCGCTGCGAAGGAGACCGCCAAGGAGGCTTGGGCGGCGGTCAAGTTGCTGCGGAAGGGTGACGCGCGTGCAAGAGGCCAAGGCGCAACACCTCCTCAAGCAGTTCGAAAATGCGGTGTTCAAGGACGACGAGGCGATCGACGATTTCGCCATGAGGGTCGGCTCCATCGCCGCGGAGCTGCGCGAGTTGGGGGAGGACATGGAGGACGAGCGCGTCGTCGAGAAGATGTTGCGGGTTGTGTCATCAAGGTTCAACCAAATCGCTGCTCCATCGAGATATTCGCCGACTTCAAGAAGATGTCGTTGGAGGAACTCATCCGCAAGCTGCGCGTGGCGGAGGAACGGTGCGGCGGCGTCGAACTTGGAGGCGAACGCACCGGGCAGCTGCTGGAGCAGTGGGAGGCGCGTCGTCGTCAGCGACGCAGCAAGGATCATGCACGTGCGTGTGATGCGCAGAAAGGCCGTGGTGGTGGCCGCTACGGCGACGACGACACTCGTAGCACCACGAGCTCGGGAAGCGGGCGTGGCGGGAGCCGCTTCCGTGGGCGATGCTATGAGTACGGTGAGCGCAGCCACATGGGCAAGGACTGTCGTGTGAAGAAGAAGGAAACAACTCTCCTCGCTGGTGTCGATGACGAGCCGACGCTCACGTAGGTTGGGGCGTATAGGGTGTCGTGGTTTAGGGGGGTGATTGTTAGGATAAATCACGACACAAGTGCATTAGCATGCCGCACCGTGGTGTTGTCACGTGTGCATGTGTGGGTGCAGTCAGTCTGGCTAGTCGTAGTTAGTTACGAGTGTGTGGCATGCATGTGCGTGAAGCCGGTCAGTACGGAGGAGGCCGCAAAGTCCGAGTTCAGCGAATGGCTCACGGTGTTTGCTGAGCGCGTCGTGCTGATCATGGCGGGAAGACCGGGTGACTGGAGGCAAGCTCCGTGGTGCGTCCCTGGTGGGTTAAATATGCCATGTACTCGTCGTTTCAGAGTTGCTGAGTCCGCGACGTTCGTCGCCGGAAAAACTACTGTTCATCTTCTACCTCGCGTTCGTGTGTTCTTGGGCAGGGCTAACAGCCAGCACTCCCTCCCCGCCTCGACCGCCGCCTAGGCCACCGGCGACCTTACCGTCCAAGTACCACGTCCGCTAAACGAACCCGCCCCTTCAGTCCTTCCCTAATCCCAATCCAAAAGTTCGTCAGCGACTCTTCGCCCCCAGCAACTAGCATCATCGTCCATCCGGTTATCTCTCCACCGCCTCCTCGCTCACCGCTCCTCAATCTTCCACCATCCGCAGCCCGCTCGTCCCTCTAACTTTCTAAGTCCGCTGGCCATGAATGGTCGCCCTCATATCCTGACCTTTGTCGCCGCCTCGCCAACCACCCTGGCCGCAGCAGGGCCGTGCCGAGGCATGTGCGGCCGGTACGCTGGTACAGGCCCCCAAGATTGTTGGGCCCCAAAAAATAAGCCCAATAGTAGAATACCGGCCGTATGTATTTTGTCCGTCCGACTCTGATCGACTGCTCGTCTCCGCAAATAGAAGTGCGCAGCGCTCGCGGCGAGTTCGTAGGCTGGCCTGGCGACGCGCGACCTTTCGACTTTTCGTCTCATCTCCGATCCGGCCGGCGGCGGAGGCCCCCTGCAGAGGAATTGTTGCCACACGCCCACACGGTGTCGGTGTCCGTGAGGAAGAGAGAGAGCATGAGGAAGAGAGAGAGAGTCACGGTGGAGGCCTCTGGAGGAGTGTAGGTATATATTTTTCAATTTCCTATACGTCTGAAACTTCTTGTACTATAATTTAATTTTATTCTTTTTATTTTTTGAAGTCATGTCTTCCTCAAATCGAATTAGAAAATATGAATCTGGTTCCAAAAAGCGTAAGAGGAAACAAAGAATTGAGCAGTTAACTAAATCTGAAAAAGATCAATGGATAGATTTGTTATAAAAGAATCAAATGTGATTTCTGGTAATAGAGGTAGATGTAATCGATCAAGGTCCTATGCTTGATAGTAATATTGAAATTGAGAATGATCTTAGAGATGCTGATGCCGATGGTCAGACAGAGACAGAAAATAATACTGTGGAGGTTCATGAAGTTCCTAGTAATGATGGTAATAATAGTGAGAATATTGGTGATTCTTTTCAGCCTGATATATTTGATCCAAGATACTGAGATTCACTTAATCCTAAACAGATAGATATTTTAGCACACAAGGGCCCTAGAAGAGACTTATCAATTCAGAAAGGTCCCAAGGATAGATATTCTAGAAGGTTTTCTGCACGATTCTATACTAGAATTCTATCAAATGGAGAGCATTGCGATAGAGATTGGCTTGTCTATTCTAAGGAACTCGATAGGGTATTTTGCTTCAGTTGTAAATTATTTACAAAAGGGCACAGAAAGGGTCAATTGGCAAATGAGAGGTATAATGATTGGATACATCTTGGCACTCGGCTTAAAGAGCATGAGACAAGTCCAGATCATGTTTTGAATATGACCACTTGGTATGAGTTACGTAGTAGGTTGCAGAGTGATCAAGCTATTGACAAAACTACCCAGAGACAACTTGAGAAAGAAAAAGACCATTGGAGAAAAGTATTATTCAGAATTGTTTGTATTGTTAAATTTCTTGCCAAGCACAGTCTAGCATTTTGTGGTACTAATAGCAAACTATATGAAGATAGCAATGGAAATTTCTTAGGTTTGATAGAGATGTTGGCTGAAATTTGACCCCGTTATCCAAGAGCATGTTCGTCGTATTACAAATGAAGAAACTCACCTTCATTATCTTGATCCAAAGATTCAAAATGAGTTGATACACTTGCTCGGTTCTGCTATTAAGTCTAAAATTATAAGGAAAATAAAAAGAGCAAAGTATTTCTCTGTCATACTTGATTGTACCCCTGATGCAAGCCACGAAGAACAAATGTCTTTAATTATAAGATATGTGGATTCATCTTCAGATAATATTTCCATAGAAGAATCCTTTATAGGATTTATAGAAGTAAATGATACAACCGGGAAAGGACTTTTTGAGGTGCTAGAGAATGAGCTAAAGTCTCTTGATCTTGATATTGATGATGTGAGAGGACAAGGTTATGACAATGGGTAAAATATGAAAGGAAAACATCAAGGGGTGCAAAGGAGACTTTTGGATGTAAATCCGAGAGCATTCTATTCTGCTTGTGGTTGCCATAGCCTTAATTTAACACTTTGTGATATGGCCAAATCTTGTGCTAAAGACTTCTTTGGAATCATCCAACGCATTTATACAACTTTTGCTAATTCCACTAAGAAATAGCAGATTCTGAAAGATAACATAACAGGATTGACTCTCAAGTCAGTGTCAACTACACGATGGGAGAGTCGTGTTGAAAGTGTTAAAGCTATTAGATTTCAATGCGCCGACATTCGAGAGGCTCTACTTCAGGTATTTGACACTAACATATTAATTAATAACAACACATTTTCTCTGCATAACCTGAAAAATTAACTTGTCTTGTTTCCTTATAATTTGTAGGTATCTGAAGTTGATAAAGATGTAAAACTTAGCAGTGAGGCTAAAGGTTTGGCAAAGAATGAACTTGGAGAATTTGAATTTATAGTGGCAATAGTCATATGGTATGAGGTACTGTATGTTGTTAATTTAGTAAGCAAACACTTGCAATTAGAGGATATACTTATTGATGTTGCCATTGAAAAAGTGAAAGGGCTAATTTCTTTCTTCCAAGGGTATAGAGAAACTGGTTTCTTAGAAGCATTGGAGGCAGCCAAAAGAATTGCACTTGAGCTAGATATTGGCACAACATTTACTAAAAAGCGAACAATTAAAAGAAAGAGACATTTTGATGAGAACGCAGATGATACAAATGTTGCCACACAGTCTACAGAGGAATTGTTTAGAAGGGAATATTTTATAGCATTAGTTGATCAAACTATTGCCTCACTTATAAGAAGATTTGAACAATATCAGGAGTACCAAAAGAATTTTGGTTTCTTATTTACTTCTGACTTGTTGCAGTCATTGGATAGTCAGAGCTTGAAATCTTCTTGTGACAATCTTGAAGAAGTCCTTAAAAGAGATGGGAAATCCGATATTGACGCCAATAAACTATATACAGAGTTGAGATTTCTTCAGGATTTCATTCCAAGAGAAAATATGGGTCCTCTTGAAATCCTTAAGTTTCTAAAGCGCCATGATTGTTTTCCCAATGCTGCTATTGCATATAGAATTTTATTGACCATTCTTGTGACCGTTGCATCAGCAGAGCGGAGCTTTTCTAAGTTGAAACTATTGAAGTCATACTGGCGTTGTACTATGACACAAGAAAGACTTAATAGTTTGGCTATAATAGCACTTGAGAGTGGATTGCTGGAGAAGATTAATTATGAGGATATTATTGAAGACTTTATTTCAAAGAACACTAAGAGAATGGTGTTATTCAAGTAAAGATTATGAAAACGCAGAGTTAAAAAGGTACTTTTCTTCGTATATCGCATTTGCTCTGTAGTATATACATTATTTTTGCTACATTTGATATTTCGATTCAGGCCTCACTTAGAGCGTCGTACCGGGCCTATAAATGTGACGGCACGGCCCTGGCCGCAGCGACCACGCCGCTGGACATTTCGCTGCTTGACTGCACCACCCCCCTCCCTCCTTTCTCCTCGGTTCCCACCTCGTGTGTGCCGCTTCAGTTAGCCAACAGATGTGCTTGTTGTCTGTGTACACATTTCCATTTCCAACCAAGATCCGACATATAGCTATGTTTGGTTACTCAGTGCTAAACTTTAGTCTCTATCACATTAAATATTTGGACACTAACTTAGAGTACTAAATATAGAAGACTATTTACCAAACTAATTATATAGATTGAGATTAATTTATGAGACAAATCTATTAAGTCTAATTAGCCCATGATTTGACAATATGGTGCTACAGTACACAAGTACTAATGATGGATTAATTAGACTTAAAAATGATAGATTAATTAGACTTAAAATTTTTATCTCATGAATTAGACACAACTTCTGCAATTAATTTTAAAATTAATTCACATTTAGTCCTTCTAATTAGAATACGAACACAGACACTTTGCCTCTCAAATCCAAGCACCTCGTAAGAGCAACTCCAACAGCTTGGCATTTAGACTATGCATATCTAATTTTGCAAAAAAAAACTAAAAACCTATTGGCCAACAATTTGACATTTGGGCTTGGTATTTTTGCCAAAGTTGCAAATAGGAGCCCGCACTTGACAATTTGACGGCCATGAAAAGGGCGAGGCAAATAGGCGGCGGCCCTTTTTTTCCCGCGAGACGAGGTACCGCGATTAGAAGATGCCACGTGACGTTTTTTTCAGAAAAAATGTGCCGCGTGCATGTAGCGACATTTTTTTTTTGCCGCAAAAACAGAAATATGCCGTGAAAAAAAAACCTAGGTCCACTAGTCCATAATTTCTATTTTTTGCCAAGTCATTATGGGGAACTGTTGGAGATTGCATATTTTTTGCTTAGGCATATCTATTTCAGAGTTGGCAAATTCCATGATTTGTTAAACTAAAATTGTCAAACTGTTGGAGTTGCTCTAAGCCTACGATGTAAAATGGTGCGAAATAAAAACCGCATGTCTCGCAAGTACAAGAAGCTAAATGAGTTAATTGTTTTATTTTGCTAAATTTTGAAGGATGATAAGTTCATTTAGCAAACTTATGCTCTTACCGCAAAACTTTCCCGATTCTAACTGTAGGATACGACAGAGTATGTTTTCCCACATAACAATGCCGGATGCAGAACATGATTGAAGGAGAGCTAATTTCTTTTTCTTCCTCTGTCTATTCATTTTTATTTTTGGAGAGCTAATCTCTTTTTCTATTCTTTTTTTTTGTTTCGTCCACTTTTTTTCTGCCTTAGTCTCACTATATTTCCTCCACTTTTTTGCTCCCTTAGTCTCACTATATTTCCATTGACGCACGAGCTATAGGGTGAGCCCCACAAGGCCCCATTTGGATCCGCCCATGCCACGGAAATCCAGCATAACCTGTCAATCATCAATATCGTTCTCCACATTTCAAGTTTCAAGATCAAACTCAATATTATTTCAACTCTTCGCAACATCTAACTGATTATGAAACAACAGTCAAAGCTATCATCAGCATCGTCCATTCACACATGGGAACGTTTCCAGCCAGTGCATATGTTAACACACACACCGATAAAGTTACATCAACAGAGTCAGCAGCATTCTAGCATTTCTCGACTTCTTATCCCGCCTCAAGCAGCTGATCATGCACGCGCAGCAGCGGGAACTGACCTACTCATCACACTAATGTCTAAGCTGCAGGAAACATCCCCAGAATACACAGAAGAATGATAAGTCAAACAAGTTTCCTCCTACAATTGGCTTGGCTCTTCTCTCGCAGTGTACATCTCAACATCTCAATATGCACCAGTAATGAGGAGCTGACGCCATAAATATCGCATCTCCTTTGCCAGGGATGCTTCTGGCCACAGCATCTATCTCTTGCGCCTCTTTGATTCAATCTGCATATTATGAAGAGACAACAGAAAGCATATTTTAATCTCTTTAAATTCATATATTAAAAGGGACCCGTTGAAACGATGCATTCTAATGTACGAAGAAATGCATAGGGAAAATGCAAAACAAGGTTAAAAAGCCAAAATTTAGACCTTGCACTACAGCAAACATGATTAGGCCACTTTTTTTTGCCATGTGAACAGCTTATGTTTACCAAAAGCTCACCGATTAGCTGTAGTTTTAAATATGATTAGAATGAGAAGTCTTCATATATCTCTATGATATGTTTTATGTTGCCCTTGCTCATAAGGTACTTAACCAAAACAATACTGTCTGTGACCAAGAAAGCATGTTTCAGATATCTGAAGAGAAGAATCAAGACTTAAGTCTTGCTTTGTCAATCATAGATTAATGACCAGTGTTCGAGGAAAAAAATAGATTAATGACCAAGAACAGCATGCGTGAGATCTTAGGCAGCAATGTAACTAATGTTCTACAGAGGCAGCGTAAACAATCTTAAGAACACAACAATCCAAGTAGCTAAAGAGGTAATATCCGTCCCAAAAATAAATCAACTTCTAGAGTTGTTCTAAGTCAAATTTTCTTCAGTTTCACCGAATATGTAGAAAAGAACAACATTTATGACGCCAAATTGGTATCATTAGATATACACCATGAAATATATTTCCATAGTGTACTTACTGAGTGAAGTTAGCTGAACTTAAATAGTTTGACTTAGTTCAACTCTAGGAGTTGAATTATTTTAAGACGGAGGGAGTAACTTGAACTTAGGCACCTTTGAAATACGCCAAAAACACCATACAGAATGAAGATTAATACAGATGTTGCAGTAAATAATCATGAGTATTGATCAGTGCAAGCTGAAAGAAAATTCAACAAAATGAATCAGTTTGGCATCAAAGAGCTAATTGCAGCAAACATAGATAACAAGCAAGGATGAGCATTTGTAATCGACAGCCCAACACTAAGCACTGATCATGATATAATTTGGGAATGCAGGCAAAATCACCAGTTCTGAAAACATGTTACATGAAAATAAGATAGTATTATAGGATTTAGTCCAAAAAATCATCTCCAAACAGAAATAAGAAACTATATGCAAACAAAAGATTAATAAACAATTTATGCAGTCATGTGATAAAGAGAAAAGCACACTACCTTAGAATCAGAGTTTGGTGAAACTTGGTATGAATTTGAGGGTCTCTTTGCACCATTTTCTTTAGCACAATCCAAGCACATGTAATGATCTATCTTTTTGGCTTGCTCAATTGTCATTCCCATACAAGACGGATGGAACCTACAAGAGTTACAAGTTGGACAGTTAATAAATTAATAAAAATGATAATTAAGAAGAACAATAACAGCATACAAATATCATAAACATAATTACGTTGTTAACAAGTTAAATAAACATTTTCCAAGAATATAGAAAAAAAAGGATTATATGTACAAGCCATATCCATGGCACCAGGATGTAGAGGAAAGAGTGGTTAGCAACAATAAGACGACATTGGATACAAACAATAATAAATACTCTTATGTATAAATGAAAAAAGAGTCTCAACTCTCAAGGAACCATTTCAGCAGAAAGCGAACAAAAAAAGACAAACATCATACCTATACCATCATGCAGCCCTTTGATCATTTTGTAGAACACATGACATGCATCTATCATGCAACAAAATCCAGAGATGTCTAAATGTTCTCATAAGCAATCATATTCATGTAGATCAAACATCTTATAAGCTTCTTTATATATAGAAAAGAAATGAAATGTCCGGTCATGCAAATCCTAAAAACACTGCATGTCACCTTCTGTTCTAAACTCTAATCCAGTTCTATATTAGTTCCGTGGTATTCCAGGTGGATCACATGTACCACAATCAGGTTCATATAGCTAAGATAGCTGCTTGCCAAGCAAGCAAAACCAATGCACAATAGGTATAATAAAACAAAACAAAACAAAACAAGCAAATGCTACAAAATTTTGCAGGAAACCAGTCCCTTCCTTGATGATATGTGTTTAAAAGTTTTTCAAACTATATATATCTACAAAAGACTATGTAAGCAATACTAGTCAATAATGAATACCACATATCTTACATAAGGACCAAGCAAACACAGGAGCATAAGGCTCTAAGAAACCTCATGTTCATCAATCAATGTTTAGTCTTAATCCTGACCAAAGTCGATATTCCAGATGATTTATACTTTGCCCTGCAGTCAAAAGGAAACTAACTAATCACAAGATAAACTAGCTAGTTCATTCTACACGACAAAGTAGACATAGGGCCAGAGAGCAAAAAGGTATAACATCTCGAAGAAAGGTAGTTCATAGAACCACCACATAAGCACCATTTCTAGACATGCATTGTTGATGGGGAAATGTGGAGCTATTTCACAGTGATTTTACCACATAAACCCCTTTCAAAACATGCATTATTGGGATAAAAAGGTGGAGTTTTTCACAGGATTTTACCAGTCCTTGCATCCTTCGCACTGCACCATGAGGTCATCCGGATTGTACGGCATCTCACACTTGCAATACCTTCACATACAAACGATGCCATAAGACAATCAATCCCACATTACATCACAAGCAAAGAGGCAGTACCAACATGAGCACCACATGACAAGGTGAACGAAAAGGAAGAGCTCGGTACACTGCAACACGGTCGGGGGTGAATGCACCGGTGGCGGCCTTGTAGTCAAATCGGCAGTAGAAGTCCTCCGGACCGACGTTGTCGAGCTTGGTGTAGCTCTTGAAGGAGTGAACGATGCACTTGCCCTCAATGGTGTGCGCGCTCTGCATGTCGAAGTGGTCGGAGAGGAAGAGCTCCTTGGCGCCGTGGAAAGGGCGGCGACCGCCCTTGGCCTCCTCGGGGCGGTAGTACCAGCGCACCCGCACCCGGACGCCGCCGCGCCCGTCCGACTCCATCCGCTCCACCCGCGCCACGTACGGCGGCTTGTCCGTGTCCGCCGGTCGCATCAGCACGCAGTCCCCCACTTCACAGTTCACGCACAGCAACCGGACCCGTCAGGACTCAAATCTTAAGACACCAACAAGCTACGGCGTCGATCAAGAGCACGGCCGGGCAAGGGCTTACCTCGGACCACCTTGTTGCTGCTCTTGATGGTGTAGGCGTCGACGTCCCGCTTCCCTTGCTTCGTCTTGGCCATGGCGGAGGGGCTGGATTGCGAGCAAACCCTAGCAGCGCGAGGGTGCAGGAAGCGAGGGGGCTGGGGAATGGCCGCGGCTGTCCGTTCCGACGGAGCAGGAGACTGAGGGAGCGAGCTAGGGGTAATTTCGGTAGTTTCCGCAGCGATTAGAGTGACGGAGCGTTTGAATCCAAGTGGCGAACGGCTGCTCTCTGCCGTCCGATGGAGGGGGGCTGCTGCCGTGGTTTGCTGGTTTTTGGACGGCGGATTTGATGGGTTCGCTTTGCCGTTGACACCAGAGGGCTAGAATGTTCGGTGCCTGTGTGGGCTGTGAGAATGAACCCATCAAGATATTTTTTTAATCTCTTGGTCGTGATCTTCAAGAATTTGATTGATGGGTGTTGGGTGGCATCCTTTTTCTGCGCCGAATTGTCGGTGAATATTAATTTGGTTGACTTTTGTGGACTAACAAGTGAAGTTTAGAGGTCCTACTGACCTGCTAACATGTTTTTTTAACGAGAAACTAGAAAAAGTTTGGACAGATTTTTTTACACTTTGCTCTCTTTATACATGCAAAACTGCGCGGCTACGGACAGCTCATCCCACATCCGCATACGCCGCTTGCTGAACACGGGCATGCGCGGCGACCCGTACTCCGCCGTTTTAGGCTTGTGGTGTCCGCGGTGGCCCGCAGCTTCGTGTGAACGTAACACGCAAATACACAGCCCCTTAGCCGTCATCTTCCGATTAAGAAACGGGAACGTGAAACGGGAACTGGGGTGCTATATTATAACGTTCCCGGAACGTGAAACATGGGAACATGGAACGTTGCCACGTTCCCGTTCCTAGGCTTCTAAGCACAGCCCTACGTAAACAGGCTTGGAATGCGTGGGCTTGCGGAGGGGGACTGGGAGAGGGAGGTTCATTGTTTGCGGGTTCACGGCGCCGCTAGACGGTGCTAGAAGAGGCGCCGTGCCATATATGACTTTCCTGAATAAATAAATTCCTAGCAAGTTTAGGACATATTAGTATGCAAATAGAAAAGATCAAACTATCCTTCATTAACCAGAATTATCAGTGATTGCGCTAATAGCACTTACTATACACATCTAACTACATATTCTCAACTCTGGATTGAAAGATGAGACATGTTGAATGTGAGGAGACTTTGAGGAAAATAAATGGGCTTATGAACCATTCAACCTTATAGAGATTGATTTTATTCGTAGACATATTTTTGAGCTAGGAATCTATTTATTTAGGAGTTGAGGGAGTATATGGGATATGTACTCTAGGAGGTTGAAGTATTCATCTTTTTGATATGTGTGTCCTATATATTAGTGGACCAAATATCTTTTCCTCTCTTCTCTGGTGTCTTTCCTCTTGTTGCGGACACAACTCACTCGTCGCCAGGAGTTGCACGGCTCGGAGTGGTTGTTGGCACCAAGAATGACACACTTTTATATATCTAAAATTTTGTCAACAACCTCAGGATCAAGGATAAAACATCATCTCATGAGCATATTTTATAAAATAACAAGTTCCACATGTCCATAAGTATTTGATTGCAGGATTAAAAGAAATGGAGCAAAGGAGAGACAGTGGGACCCACATAGGGGGTCGGTCGATCCCCTATAGGGCCCACCAGCTCTCCTCTCTGGCCATGATCTAGGAGAAGCACCCCTAAGTGAATCTCAACCCTCAAATCAACATGTGCTTTCTCCCAACGGCTCAAATGCATATCACATGGATCCATGGGTCCACATCAAGAAGATCAACGTGACAATTATCTCAAAACAAACGACCAACTCACATGACAAGTGGGACCAGCATCTAGAAGGCCGAGGTGGGCCAGAGACCCCAGGAGGGGGTCAGTCGATCCCCTGTAGGGCCCACCAACCCCCACTTGGTCCCTAACCAGTGGGACATGTTCTAGAAGACGAAGGTAGGGCCCACAGGCCATAAGGGGGTCAGGCGATCTCCCCCTAGGTCGGTGCTACCCTGGTGACTCCCTACATATTAAACACATGCTGAAGATCAAGACCATCCACTCTAAGTCGGTTTACAGGCGGTGGATCCAAGGGTGGAGAATTGAAGCCTCCTGG
The DNA here is from genome assembly GCA_022036555.1 of Microstegium vimineum. Taxonomy (NCBI): domain Eukaryota; kingdom Viridiplantae; phylum Streptophyta; class Magnoliopsida; order Poales; family Poaceae; genus Microstegium; species Microstegium vimineum. Next base: position 14,078,283 of record CM039120.1, read on the forward strand.
ATTGATGACGTGGCGGTGGAGTATCCCCTACTCCACCTCCCACTATAAATAGAGGCTCATACCCCTCTCTCTAGTCATGATGTAATTCATACAAGCCACTCTTGTTCTCAAGTGGAGATTAGTCTAGTGGTGTTCTCTAGTGTGGGAGTTAGAGTTGAGTTGAGCTTCGCTCAGGATCTCCGGAGTTGTCTTCCTGGAGAATCTGGTATAAACTCTTGTATCTTTTCTCTTTTGTAAGACTTTACTTATTTATGCAATATTCCTTCTTTACTTTACTTAGTCTTTACTTTGTGCAATATTATACTGGTTATAGTATTGTTGTGTTTTATCTTGTCATTTAGTTGTTATAAACTAGATTGAGATCCTTGTGGCCATTCCTGTATGCGATCATCGCCTGTCATTGGGTACTTTAATTGTCGTATACACGATTAGCTAGAGTAGTGAGAGTAGGTGTAAGCATGGTGCTTATACTTAATCTAACCTTTGGTTATTGCTTGTTGCACGGATTGTTTGTGGTAGCTAGCAAGAGAGTGACATCCTTGTCTAGTCTTTGTATTCCACCACGTGTTCTTAGGCAAATTCTTAAAAGATAAGGCCCCCATAAAAAGAGGGCGTGGTACGGTAGGAGTTTTGCCCTCCTATTGATCTATCCTCTCGCCTAGCATACTTGTATTGAGGAATCAATCGATGTTTGTATCAATTGTGTGCCATAGTTAAACCCACAAAGGTAGAGTTGGAATCATAGGAGTCCTTTTACTCTCTCATTGTCCTCCCACATAGTTATACCCACTAGTTATCTCTTATGTATCTTTATCTCGGTTTGTTACATCATCACCTTCCTATCATATTTCGATTACCCCCTTACACTAGTTGGTACTAAATTGAGGTGATCTCTAGGATCTCTCTTTTATTATTATTTTTAGCTCCGCTTTCCCTTGGGAGAATATAAATTACGATACCCCAAAATACTCCTGGGTGAAGTGTTACAACGGTATAATCTGTGCGCTTGCGGATTTATCCAATAGTCATAAGAAATACCAATAGTGGTGTGTGGCCGGTGGTGGCAGCTCACTCGAGGATGTGGGTGACATATGACGCAACATGATGCTATCACAGGGCGTGGCATGGTGTGACTTGCTTGGTCTTCACGGATGCGTAACGAAAGCTTATGGCTTGTATGCCAGTGAGAAGGCAAGTAAGAAAGGGATTGAGAAAAATTGTCGCTTGTTCCCTTTCATTTGAAGGACAGAGAAGAGATATGTGTCGCAGTCTACCTAGGGGGACCCTACAGTAGTAGATTGTAGGCGGAGGTGTGGCGACGGCGATCAAGCGTAACACAGAGAGCATAGACACGACGATTTATACAGGTTCAGGTCAGCAAATCACCGTAATACCCTATGTCCTATGTTTTGGTGGCTGGATTGATATGAGTATTAGGTTACACGAGGTGTAGATGAGATCTAAAAGATTATTTTCAGGGGGGGTCCCTGCTCGCCTTATATAGCCGGGGAGCAGGGTTACAGTTCCATATCCTAACAGATTACGATCGGTCCATTAAGGCAAGGGATCTGAGTCTATCTACTAGGATCTTCCTTGGCGAGCAAGACTTCCTTGGAGTCCCTGGCTAGCACGACGGGCTGGTCGCGTGCTGCAAGGCCTCGCGAGCTAGGTCGTCTTCTGATCGGTGGGCCCATAAGGTCCCTGGGGATATGCCGAGGTAATATTCCCAACAAGTCCCGAGCACGTTGTATTCTTTTGGTGAGCCCGCAACATTTGGAGGTGTTGAGCTGGTCGCCATCACGTGAAGTCGTCGTTGTAGAGTCCCAACTAGGCTAGCTGGTCGAGATACTGCTTGGAGAAGTCTCCCGACCAGGTAAGGTTGGTCGAGAGCATTGTAGCTTGATGTGTGATCAGGTCGCCTCGTCAGATGTTGTGGCTGCTTGTCGGAAGGATGTGACGTGCTGAAGAAGAAAAACTTTTGAAAAGTCCTTTCCTGGTGAAATGTACCCACTTAGGCTCTGCAAAAAACTCACAAAAATACCAGATCTTTGTCGAGAAGAAAATCAGTACATTCACCGCTAGGTGAAGTGTACCCACTTAGTCCCCAAGCTTGGTAGCAGGTGAGGTATGCACATGGTACCAAACTTTATAAAAGATAAAAATTATAAAAGACTGAAACATAAGTTTTGTAAAAACAACTGCGAATACCCGTAGTCCTCGAGCCTGATGTAAGGAGTTAGGAGATTCTTATATCAGGATCATATTGTTTTGCTCTATTCGTAGTCCCGAGTTTCAGTCCCCGAGTATTTACTGATGCGTACTGCCCTTCTCTGCTGTGGTCGCAGTCCCCGAGCGTTGCTTGGTATACGCAGTTTGACGAAGTCCCTGAGCCTGGCCGAGGATTGCGACTAGGTGCTTGGTTTATAGCCTTGCTTGACGAAGTCCCCGAGGGTTGAAGCTTCTAGTGATCGGTAAGGTTTGCCGACCAGCTTTACTGTTACGGAAGTAGTGTACCTGCATGAAAAATTCTTGACAAAATTGTATAGATAGTCCCCGAGACTTTGGTGTTAGTGGAGCGCAGGAAATCAATATCCGGGGATTAAGGAGTTTATTTAGGAATAAATATGAAATGAGAATTAAAAAGGAGTAAGTGGGCCGGATTAGCCGCACAGTTAGCGGCCCGTGTTGAGGCGCGGAAGGTGGGCGGCGTGGCGGTCCCGTATTTGGCTGTTGCGGTTTCCCAAAAACCTTAGAAGGCGAGGCGAGGCGTCCCTTGATATAAAGGGGCATTTGGTGGTGGTGGCGGCTTCCACATTGCAGTGTAGCTCTTCTGTCTTCCACCACAATCTTGTTTGGAGCTTCTGTTACCCATTCCTCGTCCGTCTATGTAGATCGATGGCGACGAAAATGGTTACTGCCGTAAGGCCATCGGCGGCAATGGCTGTAGCAACAAGGTCGGCAGCGGCGATTAGGAGGGCTGCCGCGGTGCCAGTCCGAATGTTGAGGTTGAGGAGTTGGTGGTGCCGCCCTGGGCGAAGCATTGGTCGCGGAGCACTCTGAAGGAAGATGATATTAATGCTCTTGTATTTGGTGGTCTGCTTTCGGACAAGGAGGTCGGCGGATGGCGGTCGGCGTTCGGCGAGGAGTTCCCGACTCCAAATACGAGTGAGCTCATGGTGTTTGAGCCGTTCTTCCGATGTGGCTTTGGGGTTCCCGTGCATCCCTTCCTTCGCGGTCTGTTGCGGTATTACGGTATCTCGCTCTGCAATCTGAATCCCAACTCCATCGTGCATATTGTGACCTTTATTCACATGTGTTAGGCGTATATTGGGATATATCCTCATTTTGAATTGTTCTGATACTTCTTTCGCCTGAAGCCGAATGGGACTGGGTTGTCAGACGTTATTAGTTCTGTGTACCTTCAACTCAGGGACGATATGTCTGATGAGTATATCTCGATGCCGTTGCATTCTAAATTTGACGGGCATAAGTCGAGGTGGTTCTATATTCACCAGGAGGGGCCCTTTGCACTGTGTGACCCTACATTTGTGCCTAAGGCCATAGCAAGTTGGTCAGAGCCACCTGCTAGGGTAGTTTTGGAGAAGGTGAAGTTGTTATTGAAGCTTCTTGATCGAAGTACTCTTGATGGTGTGCGAGTGGCGTGCAGTTTTATCGTCAGGTGTTGCCAACCTTGTAAGGAGAGGGAGCATCCGACTTTTGAGTATGTTGGTGGAGATGATAGTACTCGGGAGGCGCCTAAAAACATTGAGCCTGATGTTGTCGATAAGCGACTGAAGTTCATGTTTGATCTTGCGAAGCGTTGTGCGCCGAATCGGCTTAGGAAGGACTTTTCTCTTCAGCGTCCTCCTCCTCAGGTTTGATGTTTGCATCTTGTTTTTCTGTGTTAATGTTTTGGCTCTCATCGTTTTTATTTGTGTGCTTGATCTTGTAGATCTGTGGCGAGGTTCATGCTATTTATTTTGCCTTGTTGTCATCTTCCGGTTTGCTGCCAGAGTTTTGTATGCCTCCGGCAGCCGTTGCCGGCGGTGATGCTGTTGAACCGAGTGATTCAAGCTAGTCTGGCGAACTTCCCCCTGATTCGACGCCTCAAAGAAGTGATGCCTCGTTAGGAGATGACGACATCCCGCTTGGCGCGTATTCCACGTCGAGGGTGACCGAGTCTTCAAGGTTGCCCCGAGCGGCTAGACTCAGCCGGCAGAAGGTGCCTCCTTGGTGAGTGCTATTCCTAATCTGTTGTTTTCTTAATGACTTATGCTATATGATGTGGCGGCTGTTGACAGTCGTTAAGTATCAATTTCTATATGTCAACAAGAGATAAAAAGGACTTAATTGAATCACCACCATAGACTTAGGGGGTCCAACTAACAGAATTCCACAAGTTTTGGTGAGTTTATGTTTTTACAGGGAGTTATCAGGAAAAGAGCCAAAGAAGGTCCACATGTCATGTTTACATAGAGAGAAAGGACCTCCGAACAAACAAGAATACTCAGGAAGACTCTAGAAGCAACTGGACCAAGCCCGAGGCCGAGAGGGCCCACACCCAGGGCGCCCGCCCTAGGGTTTGGGCCGGCCGCCCTGCCCCTGTGGCCAATCAGGGTGAAGTTTGTGGATCATGCCTAACCGCCTTTGAGGATGAATCTAAACCACTCGATTAAGGTCGGTTTGATCCGACGGTCCACGTTCATTTGAAGGGGCTATATAAGCAAGGCCCTACCACCCCTAAGGAAGAGGAGAAATCATTATTAGAGGAAGCCATCAAAGCTAGGGTTTCATATCCCTCTCTCCACCAGAGAATTAGAATAGTTACTCCCAATTCCTT
>CM039120.1:14089290-14109060 GCA_022036555.1 Microstegium vimineum
TTTTGAGATTGCAAAATGAGCTACCTAAGAATGCCATGAGAGCTATCCGCAGTGACAATGGCACAGAATTCAAGAATGCTCACTTTGCAACTCTTTGCTCTTCTTTGGGTCTCGATCACCAGTTTTCCTCACCTCACACTCCCCAGCATAACGGTGTTGTTGAGCGCAAAAATCGGACCCTTGTTGAGATTGCCAGGACGATGCTCGATGAGCATAGGACTCCTAGGCGGTATTGGGCCGAAGCACTCAGTTCTGCTTGCTATGTTTCCAATCGCATTTTTCTCCAAGCTTTCAATAAGAAGACTTCTTATGAGTTGCAATTTGGGAGACCACCCAAGGTAAGTCACCTACGTGTGTTTGGGTGTAGATGCTTCATCATCAAAAAGGGCGGTAAGTTGGATAAATTTGAATCATGGACTTCTGACGGTATCTTCCTTGGTTATTCTACTCACTCTCGTGCTTATCGTGCACTTAACCTTGAGACTAACAGAGTGATGGAGACTTGTGAGATTACCTTCGATGAGACTATGCCCTGTGTTTCCACTGCTTTTCAGCTTGCAGGTGATGATGAGGTGAACACTAGCATCTTTGTGGAGGAGCAGCAGGACGATGCCGATTGGGATGATCCCGAGCCAACTCCACTGGCTGCCCCCGTCGACCCTGCGATGTCTACTTCGGCTCACGGTCCCGACCGGACTACTTCCTCTACATGGGGGTCGTTCGAGTAGCTTCCTCAGTCGGTGCCCGTTGCACCTGAGGGAGCTCTAGCTGCTGTCGAGGTGGAGGCCACTTCGTCCAGGCAGGCTCCCCGCCACATCCAGTGGCAGCACCCGCCGGAGAACATCATCGGCAACATTGACCATCGAATCATGCGGTCTAGGTCCTATCTCTCTCACTTTGATCATTCGGCTTTTGTCGCTTCTTTTGAGCCCCGAGATGTTGGACACACTTTGATGGATCCGGATTGGGTTAATGCCATGCATGAGGAGTTAGAAAACTTTGAGCGAAACCGCGTTTGGGTCTTAGTTCCTTCACCACCTAGTTGCCACCCCATAGGTACCAAATGGGTTTTCAAAAATAAACAAAGTGACGATGGGGTGGTAGTGCGCAACAAGGCTAGGTTGGTAGCTCAAGGCTTTTGTCAAAAGGAGGGAATAGACTATGATGAAACCTTTGCTCCCGTAGCTCGTTTAGAAACCATTAGAATCCTTTTAGATTTTGCGGCTTCTAAGGGTTTTAAATTTTTTCAAATGGACGTTAAAAGTGCTTTCTTAAACGGCTACATAGAGTAGGAAGTTTATGTTAGACAACTCCCGGTTTTGAAAGTCCCAAGTTTCCAAACTATGTTTTTAAACTCCACAAAGCTTTGTATGGTTTGAAACAAGCCCCTAGAGCATCGTATGATAGGTTGAAATCGTTTTTGCTTGCTAAGGGTTTTAAAATGGGATCGGTCGATAAAACGCTTTTTCTCCTCAAGCAAGGCAAAGAAACTCTCCTAGTACAGATTTACGTGGATGATACCATCTTTGGTGGTTCTTCTCATGCTCTTGTTGCCAAGTTTGCAGATCTTATGAGCAGGGAATTTGAGATGAGCATGATGGGAGAGTTGACTTTCTTTCTCGGGTTGCAAATCAAGCAAACCTGGGAAGGGACGTTTGTGCACCAAGGCAAGTACACGAAGGACATTCTGAAGAAGTTTGACATGGGTGAGGCAAAGCCTCTTTCGACGCCCATGTCGACTACGACTGCCTTGGACGCAGACGAGAAAGGAGAGGCGGTGGATCAGACGGAGTACCGAAGCATGATCGGGTCGCTTCTGTACTTGACAGCGACTCGGCAGGACATTCAGTTCGACGTCTGCTTGTGTGGACGCTTTCAGGCGTCCCCACGGACTTCACACAAGCAGGCGGTGAAACGCATCATGAGGTACTCGCGCTTCACTCCCGAGTTTGGACTTTGGCTCTCCACTTCTTCTCTTGCGCTTTGTGGTTATTCTGATGCCGACTTTGCCGGTTGCCGTCTTGATCGAAAGTCCACTTTTGGGACTTGCCAGTTTCTCGGGTCTTCTTTGGTGTCTTGGTCTTCTTGCAAACATTCTAGCGTGGCACAGTTGACGTGCGAAGCTGAGTACGTTGTCGCGGCTAGTTGTTGCTCGCAGTTGATTTGGATGATTTCCACTTTGAAAGACTTTGGTCTTGTGCTTACTAAGGTGCCTCTGCTTTGTGATAGCACGAGTGCAATTAGTGTGGCCAAAAATCTCATGCTTCACTCTAAGACCAAGCACATTGAGGTCCACTTTCACTTCTTGCGTGATCATTACGAGAAGGGTGACATTGACCTCCGGCATGTCGAGACCCAAAACTAGCTTGCGGATATTCTCACAAAACCTTTGGATCAAGCTGCGTTTTCGCGCCTTCGGGGCGAGTTGGGTGTTTGCTGCCCTTTTTAATTGAGGGAAGCTCTTTGTGTATCTTAGTTCTTTTTGGTTCTTATTTGTCTTTTCTTTCTTTTCTTTTGTGTCTTCTTAGTGTTAATTGGTGTCATTGCATCTTGCATCTCATTTGCATTTGTGACATAGTTCATTTTAAGCTTCATACCTATAGCCGATATAATGAATCTATGCTCTGTTTGAGGTGCTCTATGTGTCTATGGTGTTGCCTAACTTAGACTCTTTTTGAACTCTTGATATGCAATAGAGCTAAGTTTTGAAAAACTTTAAAACTGAATTCAATTCCCCATGTCACCTCTGAAATGACACTAGCATGTGTAGGCTTTTGAAGATCCTTCTTGGTTGCCTTGTATATAGCTTGTAACTATGGCTCTTCATTGTTTCATTCACTTCCATTGAGCACCATGATTAAAATTGATCTAAAATGAAATTGCTCTCTGCTTTGTGAATTGGAAAGATCGAGTTGGGTCTGCATTGTGAGCACTTCACCGTGTGTTTGAGACTGCTTCCCATATGGGTTGAACTTGAGCAGTGTCGTGTATGACCATAACCGGTGTGTCGAGCAATTTGGCTTCGCCCAGTTGGTAAGCAGTGGCATCACCTTGCTTACAACCACTCGCATACAACTTAAATGTGTCTAAAACTAAACTTTGGCTGCGAAACTCTGAAAATTGAAAAACATATTTAGTTGTGTCATTGGCTTGTTGTATGAACTGTGCTAGGGATAGTTCTACTTGCTATACATGAGATTGCTTTGATATAGATCCTATCTTGTTTGCCATGTTTAGTTGTCTCTAGGAGGTGATACCCTTTCCTTGCTCACACATGTAATCTTCTCTATTTTGGCTTCTAAAGTGATCTTTAGCTCAACCTGAGTCTTTGTTGGGCACGTAGAGCTTTTCCCATTCTCACAAGATCACATCACTTAGAGCATCTATTCATTGTCTTAGCTCTATGTATGAATCTTGTTGCACTCATTTTGCATATCATGACATTTGTGGCCGGTTCTTGAGTGTTTGAGCTTTGATGAGCTACATGTGTCACCAAGGGGGAGAGATGTGCATTTCATTCCATCTTCAGTCATCTACTTCCAAGGGGGAGATAGAGTGCATCTCATTGGTTTCATTGGTTTAGAGCTTCTTTGGTCAAGGGGGAGTTTTTGTGCTTCTTTTGCCTTAAGGCATTCAAATTGGTATCTTGTTTTGGCTCTTCAATAGGTATTTAATTGGTATTTTGCTCAGGGGGAGCTTTTTGCCAGATGTGTTGAGTCGTTGCCTCTTCTGGAGAGTCTAGCTTGCTTTGTTGGCTCCGACAGGTTTCGATTGGCTTCTTGAGCCTTATTAGGTTTAAGTGGTATCTTTGACCTCCCTTAGTGCTTTAATTGGTTTTCTGAGTTTTGAGAGTTTTGATTGATATCTTGGACTTGCTAGCGGTGTGGAGCCCGTTTCTGTCTCTTCTTGAGGGCTAGCTTTGTTTTGCTTGGTTGCGTCGAGTCGTTGCCCATGTCTTTGGTAACCAAGTTTTGGACTCGTTTTGCTTCTCTCAAGTGTCCCCGTTTTGGCTTTCATAGCTTTTTTGGTCATTTGGAGAGCTTTACCTTGTGGCTCAAATCTGAAATGCATTTGTGTTGACAATGCACTCATCAAGGGGGAGATTGCGAACACATGGTGGATAAGTACCCATGTAGTTCAATTTTGTGATGAGTGATTGCCCAACACTTGAGTGTTTCAGTTTGAGTGGCTTACCCTAACCTCTTTGCGAAAGCAAATGTGTGTCTGTCTATCGGCTTGTGGTATGCAGGTGCTACGCCTAGTGACAATAGTCAATGGCGTGGAGAAGGTCGAGTAGAGGCTTGTCATGTCGATGGACTGAGAGCGGTGAAGGGCGGAAGCGGGGCTCGGACTGAGGGACCATGGGCGCTGGTGGACTAGTTGTGGTGGCTAGTACTTGGCACCAGTGAGTACGAGAAGACATGGAGGTAGACCGAGTTTACCAAGTCAATACGGTGGACGAGCGGGTCGAGCGGAGGATCATGGGACTCAGAGTCCGATCGGGCGAGGACAAGGTGGCTCGAGTCGAGCGGTTTGGTGGTTTGGGCCTCAAAACCATCCGAGGACGGTTTCCGAGTTTGGGCCTCAAAACTCGGGGTGGTGGTCTGCTTAGTCCGACGGTGGTGGTCTGGAGGTCCGGTCCGGAGGCCAGGTACTTACTGCTCGTTTTGGTGAGGCTGAGGTTTTTCGTCGGACCAAGCACCGGACTAGGCCTCGGACCTTAGCTCCGGACTACTTCCTATAGTCCGGTGGCTCTGTCCTAACTAGTCCGAAGGTCGGTGGTTCCCTGCGTGGTTTAGAGCTGGGAGGTTGAGGCGTCGGACCAGCCACCGGACCACTGGTCATTGGTCCGGAGGTCCAGGCTGTTGTGGTCCGAAGCCTGTTTTGGTTGCTGCTTTTCTCCGTTTGACTTGCGGTTTGTTTCTCCGGGTTCGTGACTAGCTCCGCTATGTTCCTAGGACATATCCTAGAACATCCACCCTCTCGAGGGTCGTGAGCCTAGTTTCTGCTTTGGGTTGTGTTTGGAACAAGGGTCAAGATCTTCCTAAAGGAATTTTTATTTGGCTCCCATTCACCCCCTCTCTGGTCGCCGTTCTCAGTCCTTCATATATAAGCAAGGCCCTGCCACCCCTGAGGAAGAGGAGAAATCATTATTAGAGGAAGCCATCAAAGCTAGGGTTCCATATCCCTCTCTCCACCAGAGAATTAGAATAGTTACTCCCAATTCCTTCAAGTTCTATAGGATTGATTAGATAGATCTAGAGAAGTAGAGCGTTGCGCTCTAGATTTCGGATCATCGTCATAAAGATCGGTATTATCTTGTATCGTTCTCTACGACTTTATTCTTAATATTATTATGTTTCTATTTATTATGTTCTTAGTTTGTTCTAGTTCTGTACTTGATATAGTTATGATTGATAATGAGTTTATGTATGAGTTTGCAAAGCGCTTAGCCTTCACCCTAGGGGGGTTAAGTGGTAGAACACATGTGAGCGTGGTGCTTAGATGCTATTTACCTACAAATGTATCCTATTGGCCGAGTCGCGTGGTAGTTCGTGGAAGTGACAATTCCATTGATTCTTATGTAGTTCGTGGATAGGCAGGATTGGTATTGCGGAGTAAGTCTTGCTATGTCCTGGCTTTCTTTAGCAATGTTCCTTATACATAGATGAAGAGTCCATTATTGCTATATATGATTGTATATGTGCTAGAGTAGATTATGACTTAATAGATTAGAATACACTTAGAAGTTATTCTCTTACTAATCCGACGTCACCTTACATTTATGGAGTAGTCTATCTCTAATCTCTGTGTTATTTATCTTTGAGCTTACATTTCAATATCTTTATTATGGCTTACCCCCTGCCGAAGCAAGTGACTGTGTGATTGAGTTTCTAATAAGTAATCATGCTCTGCAAGTCCATCTCTAGTCTTAAACCCTTGTTAGTTCATGCCATCAATGTTTGTTTTTCCTTTAGCAAAATATAAATAAACGATACCTAGAAATTACTTCCTGGTGAAGTGCTACAATTGATATTTTATCTGTGCGCTTGCGGATAGAATAAATATATTTTATAGAGAGCCTTTACATTCATAAATACCACCGCACATTTCTAGCGCCATGCTAGGAATGACAATCCAATATTCAAAGTGGTGTTAAGAAATGTCAACAACGACGCTTGATGAGGTTGGGTCGTCGTGTAGCGTTATGTCGGATGCCACTGATGAAGATCTGGTTGGTGAAGAATTTCCTAGGAGGGGGTGACTATTGGTGAGCCGGAGTCGTTAAGGTCGGAGCCTTGGGCTTTGAATGACCCTGGGCTTGGCGGAGGCCTGGACGCTTCTGTAGATCTGGAAGTTTCTATCGATGCGATCCCTTCTAGCATTGGAGCAGGAGCTGATGATGAAGATGATGTGCCGTTGTCATTTGGTTATCGTTCCAAGAAGAGGCGTCGACGTGCTTCGGTTGTTGTTGAGGACGGCTTTGGGGAACTGCCTCATTCGGGAGGGGGCGTCGTTGTTGACGATGGTGATTCTGATGGTGGTCGGGATGTCTTGGATAATGTGATGGTGGGTGACCTGCTTTTTTCTTCTTTAATTAACCGTGGGCCTAGCTATTCGCGAGCTAGTTAACCAGCCCCTATCTTTCAGGTTGTGTTAAGAACAAGTCAGGAGTGTAAGCTCCGGGTTATATCTTTGGAGAAGTCTATGGAGGAAGCTCGTGCGCAGACGCGTGAACTGGAAAAGGCTCTTTTGGAGAAAGAACGTGATAACTCGGGTCTTCACGACTAGTTAGCGGAGGCAAAGAAAGGTTGGTTCTGATGACCTGTTTGGTTTCTTGAGTTGTTGCCCTGGACTTGTGCTGACTGTCTTGGTTGCTTCTAGAACTGGAGGCCGAAGTTATTGCCAGGCGCGAGCGTTTCTGGAGCCTGGTTGAAGAGGTTGGACCGGTGATGGCTTGCATGGATAATGTTGCTTTTGTCTTTGTTCCTCCATCAGAGGACACCATTGCTAATGTTTTGTCAAGGGCGCGGGGGTTCTGGGGGCGCTTCAAGTCATTTACGGCGTTGGCAGCACAAGAGATGCTTTCTCATGGGCTTGCCATACTACAGTCACATTACCCGTGAGTCGATCTGCAGAGGGTACGAGGTGGATATGCAGCTGGTACTTCTGAGTTGGATGTGAGTTGCTTGGAGGCAGAGGCGGACGCGGTTGCTGGAGACCTTCTTTCTGACATGGAGTTTTTTGCTATGAGGTAGCCGTCATTTGTATATAATACAAGGGTTGTATGGACTTGTCAGTGAAATGTGTCAAAGCTTTTGTTTATCAGTGCGGTGAGCTTTTATTTCACTTGTATGTCCTTGGCATGAGTCGTGAGCCGTAGCGATGAATCGTTCGGCCTTGGGACTCAAATGGTCCATATCGTAGGGCTAGCACCACTGCATGCGTAGGATACATAAGGACTCCCAAGGAGGCGCGCTGCTGAGAACCCGTGGTGCAGAGGGCAAGCAGCTCATGCATGCTTAGGGAGATGCCAGGGACAAGGCCTTTTTCCGAGAGGCTCGATCATGGCATGACCAGGGCCTGTGGAGACCGTTCCTGCAGACACTGGGCGAAAAGCCATGCTGCCTGTAGAGTCATCAATCATACCATGGTCATATACAGATTCTAGGTACATAACCTCATGGCTCCCGACCCGAGTGATATCGCCCGACTTCTGGGGAAATACCACTTGGGAGGTTTGTTGATGTAGTCATAGCGTTTAGGGTAGCTACTTCAATTCGCTATGGTACATTGGCAGCCCAACTTTGGGTGCTTTCTGGTTATGGCCAGGCTGTTTGGAGGAGACGCCTTATCGCGTTTTGGAGAGATCGTCGAACACTATGGCAGTGTTTTGGAGAGGTCGCCGAACGTCGTGTGCGTTTTGTAGAAATCGTCGAACGTCGTGGGTGTTTTATGGAAGTCGTGTACATGGAAAATGTATATGGAAAAAATGTCAAACTTTTATTGATGGGGGGAGTACATAGTACAAGTTTTTCAAGCGTAGAAGTGCCTAAGGTGCTCTATGCTCCATGAGTTGGGAACATCGACGCCTTCCTGGTCTGCGAGCCGGTACGACCCTCGCCGGGTGACTTCTTTGACGATGTAGGGGCCTTCCCAGTGTGAAGAGAGCTTGTGCATGCTGTCAGGCTTGAGCTTCCTCTTGAGGATGAGTACTCCTGTGGTGAACGATCTGTAGTTGATATTGCGGTTGTAGTATCAACGAACTCCTAGGTATTTGGTCGTCCGTATGCATGAGGTTAACCTCTCTTCTTCGAGACGATCGAGGTCGTCGATCCGAGCCTGGTCAGATATCTTTTTGTCGTAGTACTCTACACATGGGGAACTGAAGGCGACATCGGTTGGTAATACAGCTTCGGAGCCGAACACCATGAAATACGGGGAAACGCCGGTGTTGCGACTAGGCTGAGTACGTAGTCGCCATAGTATTGCAGGTAGTTCACGTAGCCAGCGACCTGGGTTCTTCTCTTCCTCCTGGTATAACCGTTTCTTGAGTGCATCTAGTATCATTCCATTAGCGCATTCGGCCTGGCCATTCGCTCTAGGGTGTATAACCGTTTCTTGAGTGCATCTAGTATCATTCCATTAGCGCATTCGGCCTGGCCATTCGCTCTAGGGTGGGTGACGGAGACATATTTGACCAATACTCTGTTCTCCTCGCAAAAATCCTAGAAGAGGTACCTGGTGAATTTTGACCCCAGGTCAGTGATGATCGAATTTGGTACGCTGAATCGGTGTATGATTTCGTCAATGAAAGCGACTGCATTTCCGGTGGATGCTTTGGTGATCGGCTTGACCTCGATCCATTTGGAGAACTTGTCGACGGCTACGTAGATCCACTTGAAGTTTGTCGGCGCTAGTCGGAAGGAACCGAGCATATCGAGGCCCCAACAGGCGAAGGGCCAGGAAACTCTATCGACGAAATATGCGTCGTAGTCTACCTAGGGGGTACCCTACGGTAGTAGATTGTAGGCAGAGGTGTGGCGACGGCGATCAAGCGTAACACAGAGAGCGTAGACACAGCGATTTAGATAGGTTCGGGCCGGCAAATCGCCGTAATACCCTACGTCTTGTGTTCTGGTGGCTGGATTGATATGTGTATTAGGTTACAAGACCCGTAGATGAGATCTAGGGGATCGTATGAGAGATGTTTTGGAGGGGGTCTCTGCTCGCCTTATATAGCCGGGGAGCAGGGTTACAGTTTCCATATCCTAACAGATTACGATTGGTCCCTTAAGGTAAGGGATCCGAGTCTATCTACTAGGATCCTTCTTGGTGAGCAAGGCTTCTTCGGAGTCCTTGGCGAGCATGACGGGCTGGTCGCGTGCCGCAAGGCCTCGTGGGCTGGGTCGTCTCCTGGTCGGCAGGCCCATAAGGTCCCTGGAGATATGCCGAGGTAATATCCCAACAAGTCCCCGAACACGTTATATTCTTCTGGCGAGTCAGCAACATCGCCCTTGGAGGTGCAAATCTCGTCGTCATAGCATGAAGTCATCGTTGCAGGGTCCCGACCAGGCTGGCTGGTCGGGGTACTGCTTGGAGAAGCCTCCCGACCAGGTCGAGTTGGTCGAAAGCGTCGTAGTTTGATGTGCGAGCAGGTCGCCTTTGATGGATGTTGCAGTTACTCGTCAGGAGGATGTGACGTGTTGAAGAAGAAAAAACTTTTTGAACAGCTTGTTCCCTGGTGAAGTGTACCCACTTAGGCTCTGCAAAAAGACAACAGGAAACAACAGAGCTTTGTCAAGAAGAAAATAAGTACATTCACCGCAAGGTGAAGTGTACCCACTTAGTCCCCGAACTTGGTAGTAGGTGAAGTATGCACGTAGTGCTAAGCTTTATAATAAAGATAAAGGATGTATAAATAAGCATTAAGTAATGAGTAAAGCATGAGTTTTGTAAAAAATGACTGCAAATACCCACAGTCCCCGATACTAATGTAAGAGGTTGTGAGGCTCTTGCACCAGGATTATAGAAGAGAGACTGAAAATATAAGTTTGGTGAAAACGACTGCGAATACCCATAGTCCCCGAGCCTGATGCGAGGAGCTGGGAGGTTCTTGCGTCGGGGTTACATTGCTTTATTCGCAGTCCCCGGGCTGCAGTCCCCGGGTGTTTTGTTGTTCCGTGTCGTCGCTCCTCGTGGCATGGCGGCAGTCCCCGAGCCCTGCTTGGTGTAGTCCTGGACAGAGTCCTCGAGCCTGGTCGAGTATGCAAGAAAGTGGCTAAGTCGTCGTTTTAGGTCGGCGAAGTCCCTGAGTGCCACTATAGCAGGGGTCTTTGCGGGACCTGCCGACTAGTGTACTGTAGTTGTGTTACTGTTCCTGCCGAAAAGAAATCATACAAAACCGTACGCCCAGTCCCCGGGACTCTGGTGTTAGTGGTATTTAGGAAATCTTTTTTCGTAACTTGTGGAGATTGATTGAAAATAAATACGAAATGGAAAAATAAATGGAGAAGGAAGTTCGTGGCCAGGGCCCCTTTCTTTTCGTTAGTCACACGCCGGAGAATGTGGGTGTCAAACCCCTTTCTTTTCGTTAGTCACGCGTTGGACGATCCTCTGGTTGATTGACAGGTTGCCATTTTTTAGGCGTTGTTGAGGACGAATCGGGAGCGTAGGCGTCAGGTTCTGTCTATGGAGGCATCTCTGAGGGTGTCTCGCGGGCGTGTCCGTGATCTGGAAGGAGCTCTTTTAGAGAAGGAACATGACAATTCTAGGCTTCGTGACCAGTTGGCGAAGATGCAGAGGGGTTCGTTTAAGTGCTTTGACCACTTGAGCCATTGTCCTGGCTTTCTGTGATTCTTGATGTCTTTTTGCTTCTTGTAGAGCTGGAGGCCATGGTCGTTGCTTGGCGTGACCGATTTTGGAGCCTGGTGAAGGAAGTTGGACCGGTGATGGCCTGTGTGGACAATGTTGATTTTGTTCCCGTTCCCCCGTCAGAGGAGGCCACAGCTGACATGCTATCGAGGGTGCGAGGCTTTATTGACCGTTTTAAGTCATTTGTGTCGTTGGTAGGGCAAGAGACACTTGCTTACGGACTTGCTGTGCTCCAGTCGCATTACTCACGTGTCGATCTTCAGAGGGTACGGAGTGGGTATGTTGTTGGTACTTCTGAGGCGGATATATCTCGTTTGGCGGCGGAAGCTGACGTAGTGGCTGGAGATCTTATGTCTGCTATGGAGTATTTTGCTACGATGTAGCCGCCGTTTGTATACAATACAGGTGTTGCGCGGACTTGTAAGTGAAATGTGTCAAAGTTTTTGTTTATCGAGGCAGTGAGCTTTTATTTCACTTGTATGTCCTTTCATGCCAGCTGAGTCGTGAGCCGTAGCGATGAATCGTTCGGCCTTGGGTCTCAAATGGTCCATATCGTAGGGCTAGCGCCACTGCACACGTAGGATACATAAGGACTCCCAAGGAGGCACGCTACTGGCAACCCGCGGCGCAGAGGGCGAGCAGCTCATGCACGCTTAGGGACATGCCCGAGACAGTGCCCTTTTCCAAGAGGCTCGATCGTGGCGTGACCAGGGCCTGTGGAGACCGTTCCTGCAAACGCTGGGCGAGAAGCCTTGTTGCTTGTAGAGTCGTCGGCCGTACCATGACCGTATACAGATTCTGGACGCGTAACCTCATGGCGCTCGACCCGAGTGCTATCACCTGGCTTCTAGGGAAATACCGCCCGGGAGGCCTGTCGACATAATCATAGCATTTAGGGTAGATACTTCTATCCGTTGTGGCTAGTCGGTAGGCCAGCTTCGGGTGCTTTCTGGTTATGGCCAGGCTGTTTGGAGAAACACCGTATCGCATTTTGGCGAGGTCGTCGAACATTGTGGGAGTGTTTGGAGAGGTCATCAAACGTCGTGTGCGTTTTGTAGAGGTCGTCGAGTGCTTTAGGAGTGTTTGGAGAGGTCGCCGGACGTCGTGTGCGTTTCGTAAGGGTTGCCTGGATGAAAAAGACATACGGAGAAAATATCGATCTTTTATTGATACGGGTGAGAGACACTACAAGTGTTTTAGGCGTAGAAGCGCATGAGGTGTTCTATACTCCATGAGTTGGGGACGTCAACGCGGCGTCTTGATCGGTGAGGCGGTACGATTCTGGTCGAGTTACTTCCTTGACGATGTAGGGGCCTTCCCAGTGTGAAGAGAGCTTGTGCATGCCCTCGAGCTTGAGCTTCCTTTTTAGGACAAGTTCTCCCTAGTGAATGATCTGGAGTGGATGTTGCAGTTGTAGTATCGGCGGACGCCTTCCAGGTACTTAGCCGTTCGTATGCATGAGGTTAACCTATGTTCTTTGATGCGGTCAAGGTCGTCGATCCGAGCTTGGTCGGATGTTTCTTCGTCATAGTGCTCTACGTGTGGAGAACCAAATGCGATGTCAGTTGGGATTACACCTTCAGATCCGAAGACCATGAAATACGGGGAGACACCGGTGTTGCGACTGGGTTGGGTACGTAGTCCCCATAATGCCACGGATAACTCGCATAGCCAGCGACCTAGGTTCTTTTCCTCCTCCTGGTATAGTCGTTTCTTGAGTGCGTCAAGTATCATTCAGTTAGCGCGTTCGGCCTAGCCGTTCGCTCTAGGGTGAGCGACGGAGACATACTTGATCGATATTCCATTGTCTTCGCAAAATTCCTAGAAGAGGTTCCCAGTAAAGTTTGACCCCAGGTCGGTGATGATTGAGTTTGGTATACCAAATCGGTGTATTATTTCATCAATGAAGGCGGTTGCGCTTCCTGCTGAGGCTTTGGTAATCGGCTTGACCTCGATCCACTTGGAGAATTTGTCAACAGCAACGTAGTTCCACTTGAAGTTTGTTGGTGCTGGTCGGAAAGGGCCGAGCATATCGAGCCCCCAACAGGCGAAGGGTCAGGAGGATGGTATTGCTTGGAGTTCTTGGGCGGGACGGTGAGTTTGTTTTGCGAAGAATTGGCACCCCTTGCAGGTGCGCACCATTTTCTCTGCGTCGGCGATTGCATTGGGCCAGTAGAATCCTGCTTGGAAGGCTTTTCGTACTAGCATTTTTGCGGCAGCATGATTTCCGCATGTGCCGACGTGGATGTATTGCAGGATTGCGGCGTCGTCTTCCCTAGAGACACATTTTTGTAGTACTTTGAATCTGGAGTTTTTCCTCATCAACACACCGCCAATAAGAACATAATTGTGGGATCGGCGGGTTAATCATTCCGCTTCTATCTCATCTGATGGTACTAGGTTATTGGAGAGGTACTAAATGAAATCATCCCGCCAGTCGACTAGTCGGCCGGTGGTCGCTGCGATTATTACGTTAGCTTGAGGTGGCGGTACACCGTCCGGTGGAGCTTCTTGTTTGTCGGCGATTGATGGCTTAAGCAGATCTTGGACGAAGATTCCTACGGGGATGGAGGATTGCGACGATCCTAACTTAGACATTTCATCTGCTGCTTGGTTTTGCTCACACAGGACGTGATAATATTCGATCCCGAAGAAATTTCCTTCTAACTTTCGGATGGCGGTGCAATAGGCATCCATCTTTTCGTTGGAGCAGTTCCATTCGTTGTTGAGCTGGTTAATCACTAGGTCTGAGTCGTTGTTGATGATGATGTGCTTTATGCCGAGTTCACTAGCGATTCGGAGCCTATGTAGTGCTGCCTCGTATTCGGCGGTGTTGTTCGATGCCGGGAACAGTAGTCGCAGGGTGTAGTGAATCTTATCTCCAGATGGTGATATGAATAGGAGACCGGCACCTGCTCCATGGATGAACAGGGAGCCGTCAAAGAATAGGGTCCAATGTTCCGGGGCCTCGGTGGTTACTGGGACTTGGATATCGGTCCATTCGGCAATGAAATCGGCGAGTGCTTGCGACCTGATTGTATGTCGCCCTTGGAATGCGATGTTGAAGGTCCCGAGCTCGACCACCCATTTGACTATCCACCCGGTGGTGTCTTTGTTCAGTAAGATATCGCCTAGCGGAAACTCTGTGATGATTGTCACCTTTGTTTGTCGTTGGAAATAATGTCGGAGCTTGCGTGCGGTGATAAGAACCTCATATAATAGCTTTTGCACTTGGTGTATCTTGTTTTTGACTCTTTGAGCACTTCGCTTGCGAAGTAGCATGGTTGATGGACCGGGTATGCGCGTCCACTCTCCAAGAGTAACAAGCACCACCGGCTTGCAACACGATCACCTAGTGCTACTCGATGCAAACTCGCAATGCAACGCACTAGAATCGCTCTCTCACACAATCGGATGATCACTATCAAGTGTATGTGAGTTATAGGGCTATCCAAGCACACCAACACAAGCCACAAAGGCCCTAGGGTGCTCAGCAACCGGCCAAGGGAACCACCAAGCATATTTATAGAGAGGGGAAGAAACTAGCCGTTTTTCTCCAACTCTGCGCATGTCCGGACGCTCTCAACACTTGGGTCCAGACCATTGCCCATGCATCCGGACCACCTAGCCGTTTGAATCGAGCCGTTGGCGCGCTTTTCTCAGCAGAAAATAGCCTCCGGACGCTAGCTACAGTAGAGGTCCGGACCAACACACCGAACATCCGGTCTCTAAACAGAGAGCTCCCGAGACCAGATTTTACTCCGGACGCTGTTCGGACCAACACCTCCGGACGCTAGTTAGTGTCCGGACCTCACAGAGCATCCGAAAGAGCATTTTCGGAGCTCCGAACGCAGGTCCGGACGCTACGGTCCGGACTAACGCGCATGTGTCCAGACCTTTAGAGACGCTGAAAACAGGCTTCTTAGACAGCTGTGTCCGGACAGTGCGTCCGGACCTTTATAGACGCTGCGTCCGGACTGCACAGTCCGCACGGAAACGTCCGTATCTCTTAGCTCCGAACTCCGATTTCGATGATCTTGGAATTTTTGGAAAGCTAACTCAGAGGCCTACACATCCCTAAAATCCATTTGATCCATATCACAATGAATCAAAACAGTATTTCATTCCAAGATCCACTATAGTGTTAGGAGCATACCGAACAACATTTTTCTCTTCTCCGAGTTGATTCAATTCAACTCCAACACCTTCTCCTTTGCAAATGTGCCAACACCACCAGGTGTACATCACCATGTGCATGTGTGTTATCATTTTCACAATCATTTTCAAAGGGTTTTCACTTGCTCTCACCACGCCACTCGATCATAATGCATCGCAATGTTAGATCGCTCAAGTGGCACTAGATGACCGATATGCAAACAAGTTTGCTCCTCTTGATAGTACGGCTGAGAGTTTCTATGTGATTTTGGTAATTTAGTGAAAACTTAGGTGAACTAATATGTGTTTAAGTGATATATATACACAGGAGATTAGTTCACAAGTGATTGTGTGATGAAGGAGCTTATTGCACATGAGACATGACATGGAGTCATGTGATCAAGGGGGAGAAGATCAAGATGAGGCTTGGCTTGATGGACCGGTTGCAAGTGTGAAGGGCAAGCGGATGATGCTTGGTGCCGGTGGACCAAGGCAATGGTGAAGAGCAAGTGAGGTCAAGGTCGATGAACCAACACGGTCATGTGATGATATGGAGTGGATCATATCATTTGACAAGTTGTTGGTGCATGTGTTGCATCAACATTGGAAAGGAGATGGAATGGAATGCGCAAGGCAAAGGTATAACCATAGGGCATTTCATTTCACCGGCCATAGGTGTGTAGAGAAGTATATGACCGGGTTTAGGATAGATAGCCGTACTATCAAGAGGAGCAAACTTGTTTGCATATCGGTTATCTAGTGCCACCGTGAGCGATCTAACTTTGCGATAAAATAGGATCGAGTGGTGTGGTGAGAAGCAAGTGGAAAATGCTTTGAAAATGATTGTGAAAATGCTAACACACATGCACAAGGTGGTGAACACATTTGTGTTAGCACTTGAGAAGCAAAGGAAGAAGTGCGGAGGAGTCTCGGCTGAAAACCGAGCTCCGGACGCAAGTGCCTAGGGCGTCCGGACCATTGCGTTTGGGTCCGGAACCAAACCCTAGGTCTCGGCCGAGTCTGAGAGTCCGGACGCAGGGGCTTGGGCGGTCCGGACCATTGGTTATGCATCCGGACGCCACTCCCTTTGACTGCGTCGTGCTGACAGAGGTGATCCGGACGCTGTTCGTCGTTCGGACGGTGAACTCTGGACGCTACGTCCGGAGGTTGGAGCTCTCTGTATTCGCTCGGAGGAGTGGACCAGACGTTGTTCATCGTCCAGACATAGACCATTGGTCTTGCGACCGGAGGCAAACCCTAGCCCTCGGCCTCTCTGGACAGGAGGTCCGGACGCTGAATCTGGACGCGCGTCCGGAGCTCGGCGCTCTCTGTACTCCTCTGGGGTATTTATCCGGACGCATGTGCGTTGGTCCGGACTCGCGCTGTTGGATGCATCCGAAGGCACGTGGCGGCCTGTGGCGAACGCGCCAACGGGCGGATTCAAACGGGCAGGAGTCCGAACGCAGGCTGCATGGTCCGGACCCGCACTGTTGCGTGCGTCCGGACCCTCTGCAGAGAGCCCAGTGAAGGGGAAAACGGCTAGTTTGTTTAGCTAGCCTATAAATAGCTCATGGCCAGTCCTTGGCGTGAGTTGAGCACCTTGGGCATTTGTTGCCTCTAGTGTGCTTGGTTTGGGAGCCCTCTAACTCACTCATACTCGATAGTGTTCATCCGATTGAGTGAGAGAGCGATTTCTAGTGTGTTGCTTTGAGAGATTGCATCGTGTGGCACTAGGTGATCGTGTTGCAAGCCGGTGTGCTTGTCACTCTTGGAGGTTTCCACCTCCTAGACGGCTTGGTGGCTTGAGGCTCCGTCGAAGCACGCAAGAAGCTTGTGCGTGGCTTCGGAGAAGAGCTTGTGAGGGGTGTTGTGCTCGCCCCGCGGGGATCGCGAAGAGAAACTCTAGTTGAGCGTGTCATTGAGCTACCCTCACTTGTGGGTGGATTCTTGCGGCGCCCGAGTTAGTGGGCTAGGCTTGTGAACGCCTATTAGCCGCCGAATCACCAAGTGTGTGGTCGACACAACGGGGACTAGCTTGGTGGCGACCAAGTGAACCTCGGGAGAAAAATCACCGTGTCAACCTTGTACATCTTCTCGGTGGTTTGCATTCTCTAAATCACTAGCTTGTATTTACTTATTCATACTTGTGCTAGTGTTTAGTTGTTGCTCTTGTAACTAGTTTAGCTTGTGTAGCTAGCTTAGTTACCTTCTAGCTTGTGTAGCTTAGAAGTAGCTCTTGAGTGACTCATTGGCTTGTGTAGCCTTGTTAGTCACATTGCTTAGTTTGTGTAGCTAAGTAAGTTGAGCTCTCTAGTTAGGCTTGTGTAGCATTGCTATTGAGTGTTTCTAGTGAGCTTAGGTGCTTTGTGCTTTGCTTACTAGTATGTGTAGGAGCTCCCGGTGTGCTTAGAGTACTAGTTGCTTAGGTTTGTGTGACCTTGCAACCTAGACTTGTTTAGGTGAGCCTCCTAGCTTGGCACCTTAGTTAGCATAATAGATATATTTGCTAGGTGCTAGAGTTATAGATAGAGGGTGTAGACTTGGCTAGACCGATAGTTTTAATTCCGCATTTGATTCGGTTAGCCGGAGCGCTTAAGTTTTAGAAAATACTATTCACCCCCCCCCCCTCTAGTCCGCCATCTCGACCCTACAACGGCCATCTATCTAAACCCGGTCATATACTTCTCTACACACCTATGACCGGTGAAAAGGAATGCCCTATGGTTATACCTTTGCCTTGTGCATTCCATTCCATCTCCTTCTCCAATGTTGATGCAACACATGCACCAACCTATCATCAAATGATATGATCCACTTCATATCATCACGTGACTGTATTGGTTCATCGATCTTGACCTCACTTGCTCTTCACCATTGCGTTGGTCCATCCACGCCAAGCATCACCCGCTTGCCCTTCACACTTGCAACCGGTCCATCAAGTCAAGCCTCATCTTGATCTTCTCCACCTTGATCACATGACTCCATGTCATGTCTCATGTGCAATAAGCTCCTTCATCACACAATCATATGTGAACTAATCTCCTGTGTATATATCACTTGAACACATATTAGTTCACCTAGGTTGTCACTCAATTACCAAAATCACATAGAGACTCTCAATCTCCCCCTTTTTGGTAATTGATGACAACTCTACAAAGATATGGAAATTAAGATCTTTTTGGACATTATGCCATTTATCCAACATTTAAGATCTATACCATGATTTGGATAAATGCCACAAAATCTAACTTGGTAGTTATAGCTCCCCCTACATGTGTGCTCACAAAGGTTTGAATTAAGCTTTGCACGCATGCATGAATAGAAATTTTGGGAGTGCTAGCACTACTAAGTGATGCTAAGGGATATAGGATAACCCTTTGAAGATACTCATGTAGTTGCACTTTGAAGTTCATCCTTAGCACCACCATGGTTAGCTATATTCCACAAAAACACTAGAAACCCCGTGAGATCAATATTATAAGCATGATTTCTAGATACCAATAGAAGGAACATATATCTAGCTTACCAACCTATGCATGCTAGTTGACAAATCATCATACACGTTATACAACTAGCATACACCACACAAGCATGCATATAAAGATAAGACTTTATGCAATATGCAAGCAAGCACATGAATATGCACATGCAATCAATCAAGTTCATGAGCTTGCTCTCCCTACTTGTGTGCATCACTTATTTATCTCTTAGTCCAAGACTTTGATCCTTTGATCTTGTTCCCTTGTCCATGTCCATGTCTCTTCCCCTATTAGTGCATTTCCATTCACTAATATATCTTGGTTCACTAATTTCTTACCCTTTGTCATCAATTTCCATAAAAGGTATGCTTATATTGATGCAAAGGTTGCACTAGGGTAGATGGTTGATACTTGTATCTTTTATTTTTGATGGACACTAACACACATGTATTGGAATGACTCTTCATAAAAGATCATTGACCATTATACCATTGAGTAGGGCAACTCCCCTTTGGTCAAAGCAATTGTAATCCAAATAAGCTTTGCAAGTAAGAGAACTTTGATTTGATCACTTAAAGTTGAGGATCACTTGTTAGCTTGTAGGATATCACTTGTGAGATTACCACTTGTAGAATTATTTGAATTAACTCAATGTGGATCATCACAAGTATGCTAGAACTAGACATCTTTTGCAAGTACCAATATGAAAGTTGATACTATTTGAAAGATTAGCATAAGTCTAGATACCATTTGTAGGTTAAACTCATGAATCTCCCTTATAGATTACATCTTGATATCCATTTGCATAGTTGTCTTGTGCTTGAACTAGATTCATTTTCATGAGCTTCTATGTTGGACTTGAACTAAAGTGAATAGAATAAGCTTTCAAGTCTGGTTTAAACCCTCTCTAAGCTTGTTCACACACATTAAGCGGTTATCTTATAGAGGTTGTACTTGTCACTTGATTGCAATCCAAAATAGATCAAGTACATGGGTTTACTAGCTCATGAACAAACTCATATACTACCACTAGATTCAAATAACCAATCAAGCAATAGTGGTAGGCTATAAGTATAAAATTCATTTGATTTTCAATGAATGATCACTATGTATGACTATATGCACTAAACATGTCCTACACAATAGATGTATGCATATGTCAAACAATTTCACCTTTGCTATGTTGGAGTAGAGGATAGTCATATAGATTTCATCTCCAATTAGCAGTGTGAAGTCCATTAAGAGCTTGGTGAAGACCAAT
>CM039120.1:14109160-14131226 GCA_022036555.1 Microstegium vimineum
CACCTAGTGCCACTCGATGCAAACTCGCAATGCAACGCACTAGAATCGCTCTCTCACACAATCGGATAATCACTATCAAGTGTATGTGAGTTAGAGGGCTATCCAAGCACACCAACACAAGCCACAAAGGCCCTAGGGTGCTTAGCAACCGGCCAAGCGCAGCCACCAAGCATATTTACAGAGAGGGGAAGAAACTAGCCATTTTTCCAAACTCTGCGCCTGTCCGGACGCTCTCAACACTTGGGTTCGGACCATTGCACATGCGTCCGGACCACCTAGCCGTTTGAATCGAGCCGTTGGCGCACTTTTCTCAGCATAAAATAGCCTCCGGACGCTAGCTACAGTAGAGGTCCGGACCAACACACCGAGCGTCCGGACTCTACACAGAGAGCTCCCGAGAGCAGATTTTACTCCGGACGCTAGTTAGTGTCCGGACCTCACAGAGCATCCGAAAGAGCATTTTCGGAGCTCCGGACGCAGGTCCGGATGCTACGGTCCGGACTAATGCGCATGCGTCCGGACCTTTAGAGACGCTGAAAACAGGCTTCTCAGACAGCTGCATCCGGACTGCACAGTGCGTCCGGACCTTTAGAGACGTTGCGTCCGGACTGCAGAGTCCGCACGGAAACGTTCGTATCTCTTAGCTCCGAACTCCGATTTCGATGATCTTAGACTTTTTGGAAAGCTAACTCAGAGGCCTACACATCCGTCAAATCCATTTGATCTATATCACAATGAATTAAAGCAGTATTTCATTCCAAGATCCACTCTAGTGTTAGGAGCATACCGAACAACATTTTTCTCTTCTCCGAGTTGATTCAATTCAACTCCAACACCTTCTCCTTTGCAAATGTGCCAACACCACCAAGTGTACATCACCATGTGCATGTGTGTTAGCATTTTCACAATCATTTTCAAAGGGTTTTCACTTGCTCTCACCACGCCACTCGATCATAATGCATCGCAATGTTAGATCGCTCAAGTGGCACTAGATGACCGATATGCAAACAAGTTTTCTCCTCTTGATAGTACGGCCATCTATCTAAACCTGGTCATATACTTCTCTACACACCTATGACCGGTGAAAAGGAATGTCCTATGGTTATACCTTTGTCTTGCACATTTCATTCCATCTCCTTCTCCAATGTTGATGCAACACATGCACCTATCACCAAATGATATGATCCACTTCATATCATCATGTGACCGTATTGGTTCATTGATCTTGACCTCACTTTCTCCTCACCGTTGTGTTGGTCCATCAGCGTCAAGCATCACCTGTTTGCCCTTCACACTTGCAACTGGTCCATCAAGCCAAGCCTTATCTTGATCTTCTCCACCTTGATCACATGACTCCATGTCATGTCTCATGTGCAATAAGCTCCGTCATCACACAATCATATGTGAACTAATCTCCTGTGTATATATCACTTGAACACATATTAGTTCACCTAGGTTGTCACTCAATTACCAAAATCACATAGAGACTCTCAAGTAGGTGATCGGACCTGAATCATACTGGGAGGTTGGTCTGTCCGGATGGCTTTGAGCTTTCACCTGGGGTTATGTCATGGAGGGAGAAATTCACCGGGTAGATGCTGCTTTTCTGGAACTCGAGTCATCGAGGCGTACTTGGAAAGATGACGTCGAAGGAACTGCCCCCATCGATGAGTACCTTTTTGAAGAAACTAGCTGAGATGGTTGCGCTGACGACCAGGGGGAAGCGGCCAGGGTAGTCATGACGTATCTTATGGTCGTTTCTGGAGAAATCAATTCGACGCCTCGTCCAGTCTGGGGGAGCGGCATGAACGTTGTTGCAGTTAGTAAAAGCTTGGCGACGCTTACCGTTACCGTTCGGGTGCCCACCGAATATGGGGAAGATGCGTGTGGCCCTCGTGAAGCTGATTTCCGGAGTTTCCGTCTTGTCTTCTTTCGATTTGTCGTTATCTGGTCGCTTCGCGTCTGCTTTGTCTTGGATGGCCTCTTTGAGGGCAATACACTCCTGCATGGCGTGTTTTCCTTGTCCATGAAGGGGGCACGGTCCGTCGAGGACTTCCTTGTAATTGTTGTTACGTCGGCGCTTCCGCCCAGAGCTAGGGCTAGCATGGTCGGACGTCGGGCGACGCCATGGGGCTTCCAAGGCGATCTTCTTGCGCATAAACGACGTGTGAGGACGGAGTCGGTGACGAGCGGTGTCAATGAGGTCGAGGCAGTCGGCAAGGTCTTCGACGATCTGGTCGACAACGCTCACCGAGTCGCTAGGAGCGACGCGATCTAGAGCCCATCGAGTCATCTTGGAGGTTAGATCTTCGGCTGAGGAGGGTTCGACGCGAGGGGTCACGCAGGTTCCGCAGTTTCCGAGACAGAGACGGTGCCATAGATGGTCCAAACCATAGATCCAATCTGAAGGGTGGCGCTGCTCGCTGGGATGATCATGGATCTAGGAAAGGTAACCACTTGACGAGCCATGAAGTCGATGCACACACCCCCTACCTGACGCGCCAACTGTCAACGAAATATGCGTCGCAGTCTACCTAAGGGGTACCTTACGGTAGTAGATTGTAGGCGGAGGTGTGGAGACGGCGATCAAGCTTAACACAGAGAGCGTAGACACGACGATTTAGACAGGTTTGAGCCGGCAAATCGCCGTAATACCCTACGTCATATGTTCTGGTTGCTGGACTGATATGAGTATTAGGTTACAAGATCCGTAGAAGCGATCTAGGGGATCATATGAGAGATGTTTTGCAGAGGGTCCCTGCTCGCCTTATATAGCCGGGGAGCAGGGTTACATTTTCCATATCCTAACAGATTACGATCGGTCCCTTAAGGTAAGGGATCCGAGTCTATCTACTAGGATCCTTTTTGGTGAGCAAGGCTTCTTCGGACTCCTTGGCGAGCACGACAGGCTGGTCGCGTGCCGCAAGGCCTCGTGTGCTCTGCCGTCTCCTGGTCGGCAGGCCCATAAGGTCCCTGGGGATATGCCGAGATAATATCCCCAACAAGCTGGTATTGCTTGGAGTTGATGAGCGGGAAGGTGAGTTTGTTTGGCGAAGAATTGGCACCCCTTGCAGGTGCGCACCATTTGCTCTGTGTCGGCGACCGCTGTGGGACAATAAAAAATTGCTCGAAAAGCTTTTTGTACCAGCGTCTTTGCCGCAATGTGATTTCCACATGTGCCGGCGTGGATATATTGTAGGATTGCAGCGCCATCTTCCTTGGAAATGCACTTTTCCAGTGCTTCAAACTTGGAATTTTTATTCATCAGCGTTTCGTCGACAAGGACGTAGTTGTGAGCTCGGCGGGTCAATCATTCTGCTTCTGTCTCATCTGATGGCACCAGGTTATTGGAGAGATATTGAATGAAATCATCTCGCCAGTCGATTGGTCGGCTAGTGCTTGCGGCGATCAGCATGTTAGCTTGCGGTGGCGGTATGTCGCCGGATGGGGCTTCATATTTATCGGTGATTTATGGCTCAAGTAGGTCTTGGACGAAGACTCCTGCCGGAATGAGGGATCGCGATGATCCTAGTTTGGACATTTCATCTGCTGCCTGATATCGATCACGCGGAATGTGGTAATATTCAATCCCGAAGAATTTTCCTTCTAGTTTTCGGATGGCTGCGCAATACACGTCCATCTTCTCATTGGAACAATTCCATTCTTTGTTGAGCTGGTTGATTACCAGAGCCGAGTCGCCATTAACAACGATGCGCTTTATGCCAAGTTCATTGGCGATGCGGAGCCCATGTAATGTTGCCTCGTATTCGGCGGCGTTGTTGGATGCCGGGAATAGTAGTCGCAGAACGTAGCGAAGCTTATCTCCGGACGACGATATGAATAAGAGACCGGCGCTTGCTCCATGAATGGAAAGAGAGCCGTCGAAGAATAAAGTCCAATGTTCGGGAGCTTCAGTGGTTACTGGGACCTGGATGTCGGTCCATTCGGCGATAAAGTCAGCGAGTGCTTGTGACTTGATTGTATGACGCCCTTGGAAAGCGATGTTGAACGTTCCGAGCTCTACCGGCCATTTGATTATCCGCCCGGTGGCATCTTTGCTGCGCAGGATATCGCCTAACGGGAATTCGATGATGATTGTCACCTTGGATGGTCGCTGAAAATAGTGTCGGAGTTTGCGTGCGGTGATAAGGACCGCATATAATAGCTTTTGTACCTGGGGGTATCTTGTTTTCGACTCGTTGAGCACCTCGCTTGCAAAGTAGCATGGTCGCTAGACCAGGTATGTGCGTCCTCTTTCTTCACGTTTGACCACCATGACGGTGTTGATGACCCGGTTGGTAGAGGCGATGTAAATCAGTATTGGTTCGTCGTCCTTTGGGCGACAACGAGAAGGATAGGAGGCTTGGTGAGGTGTTTCTTTAGGTCGGTGAATGCGCGATCTGCCTCGTCGTTCCATGCGAACTTCTATCCGCCCTTCAAAAGTCTGAAGAACGGAAGAACTTTTTCACTGAGGCGAGAGATGAAGCGGTTCAGGGCGGCCATGCACCCGGCGAGTTTTCTATACGTCCTTGACGTTAGATGGGGGCTTCATTTGAAGAACCGCGACAGTTTTTTTTCCGGATTAGCTCGGATGCCGGATCGACTGACGATTTTGCCCAGCAGGTTCCCTGATGACGCCCCGAAAATGCATTTCTTTGGGTTTAACTTCCACCTGAACTCGTTGAGGGCCTTGAAGGTTGCCTCTATGTCGGCGATTAACGTCTCTGCGGAGTGCGTTTTTATGACTACATCATCTACATAGGCCTCAACCTTCCCTGGAATGAGTTCCTTCAAGCATTCTTGTATAGCGCGTTGGTATGTGGCGTTGGCGTTGTTTATCCCGAAGGACATTGTTGTGTAGCAATAGGTGCCAAAAGGAGTTATGAACGAGGTTTTGATCTGGTCTTCCACCTTTAGCACTATTTGGTGGTAGCTGGAGTAGCAGTCGAGGAAGGAGAGGAGTTCACACCCAGCGGTCGAGTCAACGACTTCGTCGATACGTGAGAGAGGGAAAGGGTCAGGAGGTCAGTGCTTCTTGAGACTCGTATAGTCGACACACATTCTCCATTCATTATTCTTTTTCCTTACAAGTACCGGATTGGCAAGCCAATTGGAATGATTTACTTCCTTAATGAACCCTGCGGCTAGGAGCCGGGTTATCTCAATTTAATGGCCTCTTTGCGATCTGGTGTGAATCTTCTAAGTTTCTGACGAGTTGGCTTGGCCCCTTCGACCACGTTCAACGAGTGTTCGGCATGGTCGCGGGCGACTCCGGGCATATCCATCGGTTTCCAAGCAAAGATGTCGATGTTGTGTCGTAGGAAGCTGACGAGCGCGCTTTCTTGTTCAGGGACAAGGTCGGCGCCAATCACGGCGGTCTTCTCGGGGTCGCTGTCGACCAGGGCCATCGTCTTTGTTTCTCTGGATTTCTTCGAAGCGCGTGTAGTCGGGGGTTCTGGGATGTTGAAGTCCCTCGCTCGGGGCTTGGCCGCGTCGAACAGGCAGATTTGGGTACCGTGTTGGCGTTCCCATCTGGTCGCGTCATTGATCGTCTCTTGCTCGCATTCGTAGGCGACCTGAAGGTCGGAGTGGAGGCTGATGACACCTTGTGGTGTCGGTATCTTGAGCACTAAGTAGGTGTAGTGCAGAATCACCATGAGCCTTGAGAGCGCAGGTCATCTGAGGATGGCATTGTACGAGGTATCAAAATCGGCGATAATGAAATCAATAGGTTCTTCGCAGACTTGGCGATCAGACTCAAATCGTACCAGGAGAGTGATCTGTCCGGACGGCTTCGAGGTTTCACCGGGCATTATCCCGTGGAAAGAGAAGCTCGTCGGGCAGAGACTACTTTCCCGGAATTCAAGTTGTTGGAGCGTGCTTGGGAAGATGATGTTGAGGGAGCTGCCCCGTCGACGAGTATCCTTTTGAAGAAGCTGGTCGAGACAGCTGCGCTGACGACCAGAGGGAAGCGACCATGATAGTCGTGACATATCTGGTGATCTTCTCTGGAGAAGTCGATATGGCGCTTTGTCCAACCTGGAGGAGGGACATGAACATTGTTGCTATTAGTAAGAGCTCGGCGACGCTTACCGTTATCGCTTGGGCATCCGCGGAATATGGGAAAGATGCGTGTGTCCTTCGTGAAATTGGTGGTCAGAGCTTCTATCATGTCTTCTCTTGACAGGTTGTTGTCTGGTCGCTTCGCGTCCGCCTTGCTTTGAATGGCCTCTTTGAGGGTGATACACTCCCACATGGTGTGTTTTCCTTGTTCGTGGAGGGGGCAGGGGCCGTCCAGTATCTCCTTGTGGTTTTTGCCACGTCGGCGCTTTCGCCCGATGCCGGGGCTAGCGAAGTCGGGTGTCGAACGGCGCTGTGGAGCTTCGAGGGTGATTTTCTTGCGCATGACCGACGCTTGAGGACGGAGTCGGCGGTGAGTGGCATCGATGAGGCTGAGGCAATCAGCGAGGTCTTCGTCGACCTGGTCAACAGTGCTCGCCAGATCGCTAGGAGCAACGCGATCTGGAGCGCTTCGGGCCATCTTGGTGGTTGAATCTTCGACTGGAGGAGGGTTCGGCGCGAGGAATCGGGCAGGTTCCACTGTCTCTGAGGCAGATACGGTGCCATGGATGGTCCAGATCATAGATCCAATCTGGAGGGCGGCGCCGCCCGCGGGGATGACCATGGATCCGGGAAAGGTAACCGCTGAGTCGATGCACACCCCCCCTACCTAGCGTGCCAACTATCGATGAAATATGTGTCGCAATCTACCTAGGGGGTAACCTACGGTAGTGAAAGGTCCTAGATGGCTAGAGGGGGTGAATAGCCTATTAAAAATTCTACAAACCACTAGAGCAAAGGTTAGATAACACTTAAGCGAAGCTTTTTGCTCTAGCTCTACTAGGGCTGCAAAGCCACCTATCCAATTAATGCAATTCTAGTTGACTAAGTGCCTATCAATCAATAGCAAGAACCTAAAGCACTTAGCTTGAGCTAGCAAGAACAACTAAACAAGAAAGCTAACTAGCAAGCTACAAGCTAACTAAGCAAGGTATGAAATAATGTAAGTACAAGGAGGAGGATAGTTATACCGATGCCTTGTGATGGATGAATGTACCAATAGGAAGAACCAATCACAATAAGAACACCAAGAGAAGCCGGGAGATAATGGTTGACACAAAGATTTTCTCCCGAGGTTCACTTGGTTGCCACCAAGCTAATCCCCGTTGTGTCGACTACTCAAATGGTGATTCGGTGGCTAATAGGCAATGACAAGCCTAGCTCATAACTTGACCGCCACAAGAATCCATCCAAGTGAGAGTAACTCAATGACATGAGCAATTTACTAGAGTTACCCTTTGGCGTTCCGACGAGGTGGGTACAAGCCCTCCCACAATCGATGAAGCCGACCACGAACAATCTCCAACACGTGACGAAGCTTCTCCACCACCCAAGCCACCTAGGTGTTGGCAAACACCAAGAATAACAAGATCAACGCGGCGATGACGAACACCAAGTGCTACTAGATGCAAATCACTAAGCAATGCACTTGGATGCACTCTGTCTCTTTTGGATTGAGCAAAGGATCAAAGAGATGAGTGGGAGAGGTGCTCAAGAACTCACAAGAGTATGCAAGAATGAAATCGAGTGAGGTGGTGAGCTCCAACCGGCCATGGGCCTTAAATAGACCCCCTCCAAAAACTAGTCGTTATGTCTGCGTCGAGGCCGACGGACGCTCTTTAAACATGCGTCGGACGCTCCGTCGCTAGCGCCCGTCGCCAACACAGAGAGCTCCGAAAATTGACTTTCTTCGTCAGACGCGTCTGTTGCCTTATCGTTGGACGCTCGGCAGCGTCCGGCGCCTTTGTGTCAGTGAGTTCTGAGTCCGTCAGACGCTCTTTTGAACTGGCCCAGCGTTCGTCGCCATTTCCTTCAGCGTCCGTCGACATCGTCTGTCGCGCGAGCAGAGAGCATCTAGAGAGCTCCCAAATCCGACAGACGCGTCCGTCGCCTGGTCGACAGACGCTCCTCAGCGTCCATCGCGATGCCTGAAGGTGCATGAGCTAGGGTTTTCCCGCCGGACGCGTCCGTCGCCTTGAGTCAGCGTCTGACGCCAGCGTCCGACGCCCTGTTCTTGCTCCTTTCTTGTTTCTTTCTTTTACAACCTTGCTCCATTGTGCCAAACACTTATGGTACTTCCTTAGAGGAGATGTTTAGCATATATTTTATGTCTTTTAAGCAAGGCTATGTTACTAGGTGAGTTAACGCACATGCATGAATGAAAACACCTAGTAGCACTTGATAACAGCAATCACAACACGTTTTTCCCTTCTTGATAGTACGACTATCTATCCTAAATGTGATCACACTCTCTATAGTGTCTTGATCACTAAACCAAAAATAGCCCTATGATATACCTTTGCCTTAAGCCCATTTTTGTTGTTCTCTTTCTTCTTTTCCTTAGTCATGGAGGCTTTGATACATCATGATCCTTCATCTAGCTCCATGTGCTAAGGTGGATTACCCTATCTTGATCATGCACTCTAGCAATAGGGTTAGTCCATAGGTTTCATCAATTAACCAAAACCAAACTTGAGTTTTCAGGTAGTAGATTGTAGGCGGAGGTGTGGCGACGGCGATCAAGCGTAACACAGAGAGCGTAGACATGGTGATTTATACAGGTTCAGGCCGACAAATCGCCGTAATACCCTACGTCGTGTGTTTTAGTGGCTAGATTGATATGAGTATTAGGTTACCCGAGGTGTAGATGAGATCTAAGAGATTGTTTTCAGGGGTCCCTGCTCGCCTTATATAGCCGGGGAGTAGGGTTACAGTTTCCACATCCTAACAGATTACGATCGGTCCCTTAAGGCAAGGGATCCGAGTCTATCTACTAGGATCTTCCTTGGCGAGCAAGACTTCCTTGGAGTCCCTGGCGAGCACGACGGGTTGGTCGCGTGCTGCAAGGCCTCGCGAGCTGGGCCGTCTTCTGGTTGGTAGGCCCATAAGGTCTCTGGGGATATGCCGAGGTAATATCCCAACAAGTTCTTCTTTGAGTTGTGGAAAGTTGCAAGATATTTGTTTAGAAGCCTCTTTCTATTTTCTTGAAACAATTGTGAAAAATCTTCATTTCCACCTATTTGCAAAAAAATAGTAATAATAATCAAAGGTCAAAAACCAAAAGTAGAGTTAAAGTGGTGTAAAAATAATATATTCCACAAATTTGGTTGGCTAAGCTCTTTTGTTTTTTAACCAAACATAACACTACTTTTGAGTGACCTACTTTTGAGTGACCTAACCGTATTTTTTTTATAACAACATAAACCAAATTTCAACGAAATAAACAGGGTATATAGATGTGTAAACTCTGTTTGAGAAAAATAATAACAATAACATATTTCAGCAAAACGAACATGACCTGATAGGTGAACTCTGTTTTAGGAAAATAAAGGTGCTCCACGATGGAATTCATGGAAGGCGAGATCCTAAGGGCCTATTTGGGACTGCTCCGCTCCCGTTTTTCCAGCTCCGCTCTAGCTCTATGGTGCCAAACATCTCCAGCTCCACGAACTCTGCTCCGAAAAAAACAGAGCTGGGGCCAACACCACCTTTTTTTTTTAGTACCTCAAGGGGTGCTCTAGTTTTTAGACTTTTCTACTCCAACGTGGAGTTGTAGGATAATTACCCACATTGCCACTGAATAGTTACACAATATTTCTGTAATCCCTGCCCCGCCCCGTGAAAACAGATGCAAGCCGGCCAAACGCCACGCCCCCGCCGCCGTTGTCCTATGCGATGCCTGCTACGCCAAGCAATGGAGGGCAGGACAATGCTGCAAGCCGGCCAAATGCCACAGTGGGCACGGGAAGGAAGCGTGCAGTACCAGCAAAGAAGGAAAAAAGAAGAAGGATGAGGTACTGATTTGCTTGTGTTGATTATGACAATTATTTGTATTTGAATTATGACTTCTTTTTATTTTTTTTATTGTAAATGCCTACGGCTCTCTTGATATAGATGTCCAAATATATGGAGTGCAATTTTAATCAGGAGCACAATTGACCATTCGCATAAAAACAACCCATTACACAAGCTGGAGCAGAGTTGCGTGCCAAACAGTATCACCTGCTCCAC
Organism: Microstegium vimineum; assembly: GCA_022036555.1. Lineage (NCBI taxonomy): Eukaryota > Viridiplantae > Streptophyta > Magnoliopsida > Poales > Poaceae > Microstegium > Microstegium vimineum. Next base: position 14,119,292 of record CM039120.1, read on the forward strand.
AAACTCCACGGTGGAGCTGCTCCATGACAGAGTTTATGGAGCGGATTAAAAAAACGGGAGCGGAGAAGTACCCTAAATCAATACTACTGTGGAACTCTTCAACCCACGCAAGCCCACAGCTTCCAACGGCGACCAACCTTGACCATCGATTCCTCACTCGACGGCGAGGATAACTGATCGGCTGATCGCAGCCGCCCTTCGTAACTCACTGGTCGCCTCACCCACCAGCTCCGCCGCCGCGGAACTCGGAAACCCCAAACCCCAACGCGGCCGCTGTCGCTGGAGATGGCGGCGTACCTGAGCATGGGTGAGGCGCACCGCCGCATCGGCGACTACCTCTCTCGCGTGACCAACGCCATCTCCTACTCTGACGGCGCGGCGCTCGCGTCCCTCCTCTCCGTCTCCTCCGCGCCGGTCTCCGCCCCGCTCTCCGACGCGCTCGCCGCCTTCCCGGATTTCCCGCGCCTCGCCGGAGACCGCTTCCCCCACCTTGCCGACTTCCTCGTCCCGTTGCTCCGCGCCATCCATTCCCACTCCATCCAGCGCTTCGCCGACGCCTACACCTCGTTCGAGAAGGCCTCCAAGTTCGTTCCGCATCCTCTAGATTCGGTTCAATCTATTGGAGTTTTCGAGGACGTGACGTGTTTTTTGTTGCAGCGCATTCCTGCAGGAATTTAGGAACTGGGAGACGCCGTGGGCGATGGAGGCCATGCACACGGTGGCGCTCGAGATCAGGCTAATTGCCGAGAAGGTGAGCTGAGGTGGTTGATCTGGGTTTGTAATTTCTTGGTATTTTGGCTCATGTATTCTGGTTCGTTATCTTGGTGTAGGCAGATAGGGAGCTTGCTACGAATGGAAAGAACCCTGACAAACTTCAGGCAGCTGGGTCCTTCCTGATGAAGGTTTTCGGCACACTAGCGGTACATTATCTTCAAAAGATCTGTTCAGTCTTCTTAATCATAATTTGGACAAACATGGTCCAGTATTTTTTCTTTTATCATGTACATGAAAAAGAACACTTTAATCTTAGAGGAAAACCGTCTATTTATGAAGAATCACATGACAAGTCCAACTTACAAATAAATAATTGATTGCCCGCACATTGCTATGGTAATATACTAATTGCAATAGTTTGAACCCGCAGAGTTTCTGCCATTATAGTTTCCATTGCATTCAGCATATTTCTACATATTTGCTAAAAATCATAGAATCTTAACTTAATATACTAGCAAACATACTCGGCGTTGCAACAGGAATATAGGAGCATATAGCTCAAATAATAAATATCCTCTAAACTTACTACTACCAGGATCAAAACATGCATAACATTAGGCAGGAATAAGAAAGAAGTGACTACTATCCATGGCTTATCGCAAAAAAAGGCAAATACGTATGTCCCAGCAATCATTTGTTAGCAACTTAGCATAGAGATAGAGATGGTATGGTATGGAGAGATAGGTAATTTACTTTTACCATAATTTGTGTTGTGATTGCTGTTTTCTGCCCAATGTTTCAGGTGAAAGGACCTAAGCGTATTGGAGCACTCTATGTTACCTGCCAGCTATTCAAAATTTACTTCAGGGTAGGATGATTTTCCTTGTAAACTTTTGTTCTGGTATATGTAACTTTGTAATTGGGTTCTAATTGAACATAAGGTTATATATATGATACACAGAGAATATAAGTAGTGACTATGTGTAGTATGTGCAGTAGTGCATCAGTTCTGTATTCTTTCAAGTTAACAAGCGTTTGAAGCTGTTGATGAAATTTATGCAGCTTGGAACAGTAAACCTTTGCCGTAGTGTCATAAGAAGTATTGAAACTGCAAGGAATTTTGATTTTGAAGATTTTCCAGTGAAAGACAAGGTGAGATGAACATACTTTACAGACATATTTCCCTCTCGGAGACTTAATCAGTTGCATTGACATTTTGTTGCCACTTGTGCTGGTACAGGTCACTTATATGTACTACACTGGGCGGTTAGAGGTGTTTAACGAGAACTTTCTTGTTGTAAGCTCTGTCTCTCACACATGTGAACTTATTCATGGTTACAAACTACGGTGATTTGAGCAACAAAGCAGCAAAACTTCTTACACCAGATTTTGTTTAATTGGATCAGGCGGATCAGAAGCTAACTTATGCTTTGATGCATTGCAATCCTCAAAGCGAGTCAAATTTGAGGTACTTCTATTGCATGGAGTTTTCTGGCTTGTGGTTTGACATTCTTGTTTAGACCCTAACTTGTATTCCATTTTTTAGGAGAATTTTGAAGTTTCTTATTCCTGTAAAGCTTTCAATAGGTGTACTGCCAAAAAGAACTCTCCTGGAGCGCTACAATTTGCTTGAGGTATATTACTCGTACTTTGATTCTTAATTAAGCTGGAACAAGTTCTAGCACACGATATATGCTGTAGAATTGAACCGTCCAACTTTTTCAATCCCAAAACCAAGCGAGCACTGTTTGCCTAATCATTTGTTTAGCCTGTTTAAACAGCATTTAAGCACTGTAATGGTGGTACACCGTTTCTGTTTAATTGACTGTTTTGTCCTGTTTATATGCCTGTTTTGTAAATTTAAATGTGTGTTTAGTTCGAATAATGGCTAAACAATAAGTGACCAACTGTTTTAGCGTTGGGAAACACTGAGCGGGTTACTCTTCACAAGTTACTTAAGTAACGTCTTAATCACAAATTGTTTTGTTACATCTGAAGAAATTTACATGTGACAATCTATCAAGTTTCTTTGCTTCATGTTGATGTATCATATTGATTTTACAACAGTTGTAGATAGGATAATTTGGTGAGGATTGTGAAAATTCATTCATTTATACATGACAAATAGTTTAGCCATATATTGGTTACACTTTTGAAGAAATCTAATCTGTTGTTTCTTTGAGAAACTTTACAAGTTATCTAAGGGTGCAATATTTCTTATTAAGTTTACCCTAGCTTTTATGTGGATATTTAAAATAAGCGATGTGAACCCGTAAGCCCTCTTAGAGAGACCTGCTACATGCATTAGGAACAGCCCTTCTCCCATCTACCATTGTCACCAGTGTTCTACAAACTGGTCTACCAGGTGTATACTTGGTTCTTGACAAGCAAAAGGTGTGCCTATGTTACCCGGTTCTATGATACCCAAATTATGCTGTGTAACAACTACTATGTGGGTTGACCTGTCTGGGTAGTAGTTAATGATTTTTAGAACCTACTCACTCTGTAGGTCCTGAGTCCTGACTGATTTTATTTACAGCACTATCTATTTATCATTAATCAAAGATCAAAGATGCACCTTTGTCTTTTCCCTTAGTTGCCATAGTGATGATTGTTCTAGTTTTAAAACATAACCCGGTCTGTTATCAACTTCAGAGATAAACTTGCCAAGTTACGGAAGGGAACACACACTGTTTTAGTTTGATATCAAGCTGATTGTTTTTCTTATTGCCTGCTATATTGAATGCCCTTACTGATCTGCTGGTTATCTCATGAACAGCTACTACTGTTCTAGTTGATCTCTACTTGCAAGTTTGTTTGATGGAAAAGCTTTGTAGTTGTTACTTTTGCTAAAATATGCCTTTCCATTGTAGTATGTCTTATTTGCTTTTGTGAACATCTTTGCCTCGTTTTTAATAATGTTATAAAAACTCATATATAGTGATCTCCCCTGCTTTTTAGTAGTTATTAAGATTTGCACAAGTGGTAATATAACCTTTCAGTATGCAGATGTTGTGACTGCACTGAAGAGAGGAGATCTCAGGCTTCTCAGGCAAGCTCTAGACAGGCATGAAGACCAGTAAGTTCAAGTTGATGTGTTACTCTACTAATAAAAAAGTTTCATTCCTTTAGCCATCTCTGATAGTTTATTGTTTTGCAAGATTTTTGAAATCTGGCGTCTACCTTGTACTGGAGAAACTTGAACTTCAAGTCTATCAGAGATTAGTTAAGAAAATGTGAGCAAGAACTGAACCTGTACTTTACATTCTGTATATTATTGTGGTTGTGGCTGATCTATTTTTGCCCTGCTATTCGTTCACAGCCATATCATTCAGAGGCAGAAGGAACCAGCCAAGGCACATCAAATTAAGCTAGATGTTGTCGTAAAAACTCTGAAATGGCTTGAAATCGACATGGACGTGGATGAGGTGCTTTGAGAGTACAATAGTTTATGTTATGTTTTGCATCTTATGTTTCTAATGACGTTTTTAACATAGTTTGCCACCTTGCTATCAGGTGGAGTGCATCATGGCATGCCTCATATACAAGAATCTTATAAAAGGTTACTTTGCTCACAAGAGTAAGGTCCTTGTTCTCAGCAAACAAGACCCCTTCCCCAAGTTGAACGGGAAGCCTGTTTAAACACAATTGTTACTGGTAATCCTGTAATCCGATGAATTTTTTGTTCCGTATACAGAGATGGCTTCCATGTTAAAACTGAAACGCCTGCCTGACAAGGACATTTCCCTTGTATTTAAGCACCCCTGATCTGTACGATGTACCATTATTGCCTTAATGGCCTTCATTTTCTATACGCGAATGCGCTAGTTGATCTGTGTGGTGTTGTTGCAAGGTGTGCTGGGTCGATTTTTTTCCCGATCATCTTAAGAAGAGAATCTGCTGTCCGGTAGCCAGATCAGCAAACAAACGTGATCTGGCTTAAAGTGCTATACATGGATGCATACGTGCGTTGGCGTCCATTTTAGTCTGGCATTTCAGAATAGTGCTGTTACTGTGCTACAATCAAAATCTCAACATCTTCTGCAGTGCGTTGCAGAGGTTCTGAACTTGAAAAAAAAAATATGTAAAGAAATTATTACATTGTGCATTGTGAGGAAAAGGGGAAATGCAGTACGTAGCATCAGCAACAATGAGTTTATTTTTACAAGGAAAAATATGCCTTTTTTTTCCATACGTACGTCGTCGGTTGTGCATTGTGCATTTGTGCACCTTTGGTACACCCATCTAAGCCACTGCACGATGCAGTTGGTTACCGCTGTACGTACGTCGGTACGTGCACGAGCTGTGTTAGCCTGTCACCCAAATACTGGGTACACCGTACACCTCGGGTACTCTACGTCCATGCGACGTACACAAATATTGTATATATTCATTGGCCATCGCGCATCTACCGTGACCGTGGCCTCTTAGTACGTAGTAGTACAAAATACACTAGCAGCCGCCGTGCGAATGATATGATGATGAATTCGCCCGAGAACATGCCAACAAAAAAGAGAGCCGTGCAAGAAACTGGGACGCCATCCGCCATGAATGCTAAACAAGTTTATTAATAACAACGTAACGTGGCTGAGGCTGCATTTTAGCAATATAGCTGCAAGATGGGATGGGATCTCATCTTCCGCGCTGCAAAGATGGGTGCTGTGTGTAGTTTGTAACCTGCATGTCCTTGTTTAGTTGTTTTATGCGGTAAATTGCGAGGCCAAAAGTTGTATTCGAAAAGAAGGAAATGTAGGAAGATCATGTGATTTATATTTGATCAGTTCCAAGATCTAGCTAGCAGTACTACAGCAAAGCAATTAAAGAGCAACGCAGGAAATTACAAAGCTTTTCGGAAGTTGATAGACCAAAGTCCAAATTTGATTCCTGCGTTGCTCAATGTGCGTGATGTGCCCGCGCTATGCTGGTTGCTGGCTGTCATTTTTGTCAATTCAGACAGCTATCTTTGATGGACGGGCAATATAATTCCTCCGATGTTTCCTGCTTCCTAGACAGCTTCGTTAGCTAGCATGGCCCCAATTAAGCTCCTTAAACGCTGGCTTTAATTTATTTCTTCCGCACTGCTCTGCTCAACACAGTAGTGTCCTTTCTTGATCCAACAAAATAGCCAGGACATTTTTCTGATAAATAAAAACTGTGACTGTCTAAATTAAGAAAACAGGAATATTTTTTTTACCCCGCCGAGACCATTCTTCAGTCACCACGTTTTCCCATCAGAGTCTTGGATTATTGTATTCAAAGCGCTGCTAATCCGATCAAGTAGCCGCGCGGAGACAGAAGACGTGCACGGTGCACATTGCTAAAGATGAAGACAGGTTGTAAATGTCAATAGCCTCTTTTTAACTCGGCACATGGGTTTACAGTTGTAGTAATAAGCATGCAGTAGCACGTTCCGATCCATCGCAAAGAGTACTGTACCTTCTTATTAATCAGGAGACATGCGTCCTTCACATCTTTACACCAGGTGTTTCCTGCCCAAGTTCACTCGTGTATTCGTACAAGCATTCCCCTCACGTACATGTAACATCACCTTTCCTTGCCTCCACACACAAAAAAAGTTGTTTGCATTGCCCTCATGAGTATATGGTCGTTTATTGTGAAAGTGAAACCACTATAATAAGGCGCATGATTAAAGCGTTGTAGCTAGACACAACTTTTTTTGCAAGCTCAAACGTATAAGTAAAACCCAAGACAATACTACCTTTCAAAACGAATAAAAAACAAGACAATAGGCAGCAGACCGTATTTTGTGGCTATGTACACCTGGGGCTGCTGTGGAGTTGACCGGGTCAAGCATTATTTATGTCCTGTCCGTGTCCACGAGCAGCTTATTACCTCTTCTATCCTACTAATAAAAAAGCAGACATCACGATCCTCGCTTTGAATTTGCATTTTGCAAGCAAATAAGTCGAGAAAACAAACGCACTACAGTACTACATACCGTATGCTAAGATTCCCGTGGAATAAAGTGATGCGCCACTTATCACATGCATGTACAGTTGTACACACACATATCCTGTTAGATTCTTGTTTTCTCTAGAGGTGACAATCTAGCAAGATACTTGTATCGAGTAAAACTGCATTTACATGCTCTTGGTGGATAATACTTTGTTATTGTGGATGTGTGAAATGGATGGAGAAAAGGATGCACTATACAGGTTGGTGTGAACGAACTGCTGAAACTTTCCGAGCGTATCATTCAGCGTGCATTTGGCCTGCGATAAAGCTTTGCCCCAGCTTTTGGGCTGCCTTTGCTGCTGCTGCTGCAACCTTTTCCTGCCTGTCAGTGCCTGCCGTGCCATCTGGCATCCGGTTTCAACACATGCCATAATCACCACTCGCTCACTCACTGCGTGCCGTGAATCATTTTAGTTGATCCGTGTGAGTGAGATTGTTAGAGCAAGTTTACTAATATAGTCAGCAGGTGGCGTTATGAATCCTTGCAGCTCATCTCTCACCCACCTATATAATGGTTACACATTCACAATTAATACATGACCCACTTGTCTATCTCAAAGATTGTTATGGGGCTGGTTGTAGTTGCTAGGAATTGCGAGACGGAGAGTTGAGAGGAGCGACGATGGCTGCTGTTAAAAGCAGGCAGCGGCAGCGACATCGGATCGAAGGTCTCTGGTACCAGATTGATATGTTGCTCCTGTCTTCCTCGTACGGATCGAAGGTTGTAGGAGTGGATGATCGGGGGACGGGGTTTTAAACGTCGACCGATGGCGGCGAGGCGTCGTGGTCGCAGCAGAATTGGCGGCGGCGGTACTGTTCGTGCTACAGTACCCGCGGCGGTACTGTTCAAGCTACAGTACTCGCGACGGTACTGTTCACGGGGAAAGACGGCTAGGGTTTTGGAACTCCGGCTCCCTAAGGGAAGCCGAAGCAATCTAGTCAAATCAAAATAGATAAAGCAAGACTCTAAGCACCAAGCAGGCAGAAGAGTCCCGGCCCTCGCGTCGCCCCCGACGGGCGACTCGGGGGCACCCGCCGCCGCCTGCCCGGAGCCGCCCTCCGCGCGTCCTCTTCGGCCGCCGTCGCCGCCTCCCTGCGCGCGGCGGCGGCGGCCAGCGGCGGGCCCAAAAGGTTGCCCGTCCACGCCTCCCTAGGCCTCATGTGCACCCCGGTGCCTCCTCCACCCCTTCTTCTCTGGTACCGGTAGTCCCTGGACAGAGGCGCAGCCGATCCGGCCCCTCGATTGGATCCGTTCCCTCCGCGCCAGGACCTGGCCCTTCCGCGTCCGGATCGACCGGCGGAAGGTCTAGGGCGGCGGCGGCCATCGGGAAGAGGCGTGACCGATCCGGTCCTCCTCCACCGGATCAGCGATTCGCCCGTCGGTGCTGCGAGTGGCGACCTGCTCGGTTGGCGGTCGATCTGGCACGCGCCCGGTGGGCTAGGCGACGCGGACGGAGCCACCGTTCTCTCCACTGATTGATGGATGGACGGACTGCGGCCGGCGTACCTACACCAGTGAGGGGGTCTGGCGGCGCAGGCCCATCTGGGTATCTCAAGCCTGGATCCACTGGCTGTTGCCCGTGCTGCCCCTTCTCGGTGCGGGTGGTGCTCCGACGATGCGGACTCGGGCGGGCGTTTGCCTCGGATCGGGGACTTTCCCCAGACGGCGACTTGGGGGCACCGGATGGGGATGGCAGTGTTGGCACCGGCCATCTCGACAAACCGTCCAACCCGCCCTCCCACAGACACGTCGCTCCCAGGCGGCCCGTAAATCGGCTCCGACGTCAACATCAAAGGACATCGTCGTCCCCCGTTTTTCTGCTGCCTCACTGTAGCTGGTGAAGACCCTGCCGATCATCTCCGGCATCTTCGTATGTAGGTTCGGCTTGGATGTGCCTTGCAGGAAATTGAAATACGGGTGAAAACCCTGCCTGGCGGTGCTGGGCGGCGGCGATGACGCAATCAACGTCATTTCCCCCCTTGGAGGCATCGCTGAAGTTCCTCTTCCTTTCGTTGATGATGGCGTCTGCGGACGTCATTTACCTTCTTGAAGGCATCAACATAAGCACACCCGCTCCTAGCCATGCCTGCACTGCGGCATTTGGGACTCAACTGCGGCGTCAAGAGCAAAGCCAAGGACGCCCTCTCGTCGATCAGATAGAGGGTAGAAGCATTTGTTGTAATTGTCCTGGTCTTGTATAAGACTATGACTTTTCTCTCTTTTGTTTTTCTATCTCTTTTTGTATTTGTTGGTTGTCTACGTCCCCGGATGTGAGGCCGGATATTGAATATCCTTTATCGAAAAAAACATATTTTCTTGGTTATTGTGCTCAAGCTGGCTGTAAGCTTACAACTCACTCCTCCTCTCTCTCCTTCCCCCTCTCCTCTACATCAGTATTTAGCCTTCTTTCTGTCCAGTATTATACTTGCTCTAATGTGAGGCTGGAGTATGGAGTATGTATGTAGCGTAGTGGAGCACCAGCGGTTGCAGTTGCAGACTTGAAGCTCCATTTCCATGGATCCTCTCCACCTGTTACCTGTGTGTGGCAAGGAGCTAGTAAGCCATCATGGCATGGGTTGGAATCTGTGCTCAACGATGCCCAATTGCCCATGCCATGCCATGGCTCATCTTCCTACAATTACTTGTGGGCTTTGATGATGATGATGATGATGATGATGCATCAATTGGACGAGCGCGCACGCTTTGCTTGGCGCCAAGAACGTCGGGTGATGGGCGAGCATCACAAGGCTTCACGCCAGAATACATCAAGCCATGTGTGTCTGGTTCTTGCACAAGCTAGGAAGAGAGTTTTTTGTTATATTATTTGTTTGTGTTTCCCACTTGATAGCAAATAGAAGTATATATGATGATGATCTGTCGATCCATCAGAAAATGCAAGCAACTGGAGTTTAGGATGCCATGTGTTTTCTACCTTCGTTTTTTTTTTTCTTTGTGTTGCTGGCATGTGCTATCTACTTGATGCTCATTTAGATTGCGACAATGGTGTTCACGTGATTCACCTCATATTGGTGTTCACGTGATTCACCTCATATTGCCACACATCTCACTGTTTCTAGGCAAAAAGATAGTACTAGCTAGCAGTGCATGAGGTGCTAAGCATTGGGTATAATTCTGCAAACAATTCCCTCAAATCAAGTGGGTGTTTTTCAGCAGACAAGAGAGTATGAACCAAGACATGTGCATTTGCCTATTTGCCTATTTGGCGCATATATACTCAAAAGTTGACTGTGTGAGGAGCCAAGAGCCATTGTTTGCAAAAGCGACATCTGCTACCAACCAGCCTACCGGCATTACACTGGATATGTATAGGAATAGGCCGGGTAGGAAGAGACTGGCCAAGCCAAGCCGGAGTCCCACCATTAGTGCCGGCAACACCTTAGTACAGACAAGGTTAAATACGACAACACGCATGCACGCTATTTAATTTAGATCTAAGCAGAGCAGGTGATGGGGTATACAGAGACGGATCCAAAAAAAATATCTAGAAAAAAGCTTCTTCAAACCTCAAGACCAAGAAAACTAAGAGAACTTCACGGATCGGTGGCCGTAAGGGGGCTAGAGACCCCTGGTCGCCAAACCACTGAATCCGTCCATGTTAATACTACAATGCTATCAACCGGTAGAGACAAGAGCTAGCTGGTTAAAATAATACTGACGAGAACCAACTTTTGCAACTAATTTGCGGGCACTCATTTGCACCAACCGAAGTACTACTACAGCGATATTGGTACCCCTTGTACGTAGTTGTTTAAGACGGGGTTGGTATAGGAATGGGCTAAACTATTTGCACTCATTTGCCTCACAAATGTTACTTAAACTTGGCTTGGCTCAAAGTCGTTTTTCCTTTTATTTAACCAAAAAAAAAAAGAGTCAACACTTACGTGAACTTGTTTTTATTTCAGCCATGATTCTATGGGTAAGGTACCCTGATCTAAGCCATTTGTGATTTGGTATTTCTCTACTACTACCTCTATTTCAGCTAAAATACTTATAATTCGAAGCAGAGGGTGCACTGCCATATACGATGCTGGATGCAATCACGCAATAATCGCAATTAAACAGCAGGTGGCAAGGTATTAAGCGGATGGTGATGTGGCGCATGATGCTAAATACTAGTACTATACCAAATCCACAGCGATTGCATCATCTTAGTCTGAGGAATCAGCATGAGCACAACACAACCGTAAAAGAGAGGCGCCCTGCCAATCTGCCACGCTGTATGATAAGATTGGATTAGATTAAGGGTGTCACGATGAAGCAGGGTGTTCTGGGTACTTGGCTAGGCTAGCTGCCAAAAGAGAAATCAGCGACGGGTTCAGTACATTGACCCGGCCAAAGGCGAAGGCGAAGGCGACTGATGAATCGGGAGAAACCAAAGCGGCCCGGTCCCGGACAGCGGACGCTGGCGCTGAGGGAATCGAATCGCAGCTGCTACTATCGCATCATTATCAACGGCAGACAGGCAGGTCTCGGTTAAAAATGAAAACCTGGTGGTGGTAGTAGGCCTGCACGGTTTCACAGTGAAAACTGAATCGCTGATACTACTGCTATGCGCGCTTACTGACGAGAGCATTCTTTTGACTCGGTCCAGTTCGCACTCGCTCTGTCCAGTCCTGTCTTTCCATGCGCACAAACAAAACTCGAATTACTCGAGTTTATTTCAACTTACAGCATGTTTGAGTTTATTTCAACTTACAGCATGTTCGATTGGCTGTTTTGACTGTTTTTCTGTGAGACGAACACACGGTTACAGATAAGCCAAGAGGAACATAGCGTTATTCTCTCTATTAAAAAAACATATATATATATCTATAAACATGGATTAGAGTATCAAAATGCATGGACATCCAGACAACGAGACCGTAGACCAAACAACGAGACCGTAGACCAAACCAAAGAAAATTCCTGGTTATAGTACCAATGAATTACAAGTACCAGATATTTGTCCAAAAAAAAAACAAGTAGCAGCAGCTCTGGAGTTGCAAGTGGAATCCGGCAGCAGCGCGGGGACATGGAAATGTTTGTCCGGTGCGGCGGGACGCTGACAAAGGTTTCGTTCAGCCTTGGGCCCTTTCGAAGCGGTCAGGCAAGGTGAGAACAGGCGAAAGTCTGCAAGGAAAGCGATCCGACGGCGATACATACTACTACTGTAGGAGTAGTATACTAGTATACCAGCCGGCTACCCTTCCAGGTCAGAACCATGGCTCCAGTACGGACCCGGGG
>CM039120.1:14131326-14160852 GCA_022036555.1 Microstegium vimineum
GGCGAAAAACTGGGATTAGGAAGGCATGGTACGTACGCGTCTCATTTTAATTCTATTGGTTTTCTTACATAGTCATCTAAAATATCATCTTGTATCAATTTACAGCGCAAAGATCGGGGCCCACAACAGGTTCTAGTTTTGAAAAGAGGATTTCAAGAGGGGGAATAACAACTCTTATTCTGGACAAAAAGTGTATAGAAAAGGATATCTGTCCATTGTGCAAGTAAGGACTTTCAAGAAGAACTACGGAAAAGACCGCCTCAAAAGGGCATTGTAATGCGACATTTAATTCGATATTTTTAAGTTTTGTTTGGATGTTTTGTAATAATTATTTAAATGTGTGATGGTTTGTTTTGTCGCTAGTCCAAAACCCACCTCAATTCACCGATACAAATGGTCTAGAAACCCCTCCACATCTCCCACCCCCCCACCTCTACCCAACCCAAATAAAAATAAAACAATTAATAAAAGAAATTTTTAAAAAAATAATATCACTGCCGTTAAATTTAAAACCGACAGTGATGGCTCAAGCATCACTGTCAATTGGTGGAACAAACCGGCAGGAGGCCAAGCTCACTGCCGGTTCGTGTTACCAACCGGCAGTGATGCTTAGCCATCACTGCCGGTGACAAAACCCGGGCGTGAGGGCACGGGCTCACACTGTCGAAGTGATATGCCGTTCAAAAACCGCCATTGAAAGGGGGGTTTTAAACCGGGCACTGATTGCAGGTTCTGTAGTAGTGAATCTCTTTTCAACCTCATTTTTCTCCTCCCACCACCATGTCTAGGGGAAACATTCTTATAATAGAAAAAAAAGCTTTTTTTATATGCAAAATCATTCCACAGCCCCTAATATACGTGAACCCATTCTCTATAGAAGGCATACCATCCTCCCTTTTTTCTTGATTTCTTTTTATCATTCTAATTCAAATAAAAAAAATTAATTTCCCAAATTTATGGGTTTAAAAATAAAATTTTTCCAATAATTTTTTCATAAGATTTAGGAGAGAATAAATGTATGACATGTTAAAAGAAAAAGTCACTTTAGAAGACACAAATAGTGGTGGTTTGCATTGTGTAAATAGTAGTCTCAATATTTACTAGTATATGTAGATCACTTTATTTGTACTAAAGCCACAAGTAGTATTAGCCACAAGAAAGGGAAGAAACATTGCTCTTTAGAGAAACGAAGTCATGCCGCCACTTCACCGGCTTCTCCATGAGATGATCCAAAGTTCTTCGCTCTTTCTATACCAATGTCAAACCATTAGAATCTGCTCTGTTCGCTTGGCTTATCAGCCACCGAAACAGTGTTTTCGTCTCACAGAAAAACAATCAAAACAGCATCAGCCGCGGCTTATCAGCCAAGCGAACAGGTTGTATGTCAGTTGGCTTATGGGGGGACATTCAATAAGCATTTTATTACTATTTTTCCAAATGGCCCATGAAAAAATTGCAAAAATGAACATGGAGAATCTGGGAAAATTTCAAAGATCGCCTCCGAGCTCCTTAGGGTGACTCGAGGGGGTGGCGATGCGATGGCACCACTGCCCGACCTCCCCCAATGCCACCCCCCCGATCCGCCTCCATCGTCCTCCCATGTGCAGCTGCAGTGGCCCGCGACAGACCCTGAAAGCAGGCCTGTTCACGCAAACCTCTGAGAGTCTCTATGTGATTTTGATAATTGAGTGACAACCTAGGTGAACTAATATGTGTTCAAGTGTTATATACACATGAGATTAGTTCACATGTGATTGTGTGATGAAGGAGCTTATTACACATGAGACATGACATGAGTCATGTGATCAAGGTGGAGAAGATCAAGATGAGGCTAGGCTTGATGGACCGGTTTCAAGTGTGAAGGGCAAGCGGGTGATGCTTGGCGCCGATGGACCAAGGTACCGGTGAAGAGAAAGTGAGGTCAAGATCGATGAACCAACACGGTCACGTGATGATATGGAGTAGATCGTATCATTTGACAAGTGGTTGGTGCATGTGTTGCATCAACATTGGAGAAGGAGATGGAATGGAATGCGCAAGGCAAAGGTATAACCATAGGGCATTTCATTTCACCGTCATAGGTGTGTAGAGAAGTTATAACCGTTTTAGGATAGGTAGCCGTACTATCAAGAGGAGCAAACTTGTTTGCATATCGGTTATCTAGTGCCACCATGAGCGATCTAACTTTGCGATGAATTAGGATTGAGTGGCGTGGTGAGAAGCAAGTGAAAATGCTTTTGAAAATGATTGTGAAAAGCTAAACCTGCACAAGGTGGTAATCATGTTTGTTTTGAAATTGAGAACAAAGGAAGAATACGGGGGATTTTGTGAGGAACAGGCTCCGGCGCTAGGAAAAGGGGGGTCCGGACCATTGGGAAGGGGCCCGGGAACCAAACCCGGGTTGGCCGAGTCTGCTGACTCCGACCAAGGGGCTGGGGTTCCGGACCATTGGCTATCGTCCGGCCGCCACCCCCCTGTCGCGCTATGCTGCCAGGGGTTACCCGGGACACTGTTCGCGCCAGGGAGAACTCCGGACGCAGGCCGGAGGAGGGGCTTACTGTAAGTCGGAGTAAAGGGTCCGACGCTGTATGCGGCCCGGACGAAAGATTCCGGACGCAGTTCGGACGGGTTTTGTGCTCTGGGGGAGCTCTCTGTTGAGTTCGATGCAGGTTGTTGGTCCGGACCCCAAATGTTGGCTGCCCGGAGGCAGTGGGGGCCCTTGGGCCGAGCCCCAAAACGGGCGGTTTAAATGGACAGGACCCGGGAACCGGGTGCATGGTCCGGACCCCACTGTTTAGTGCGCCCGGGGCCCCTCGCGGGAACCCCATTGGGGGGGGGAAAAACGGCTTGTTTCGATGGGGGGCATTTATAGCCCTTGGCCGCCCTTGGGGCTAGTTGACCCCTTTGGCATTTGTTCTCAGTGTGCGGGTTTGGGAGCCCCTAACTACACACACTGATAGGACACCCGTTTGTGTAAAAAAGCGATACTAGTGTGTTCTTTGAGAGCGATTTGAGGAACACACTTGCAAGCCGGGGTTTTTGGTACTCTTGGAGGTTTGCCACCCCCAAGAGGGCTTGGTGGTTTGAGGCTCCACGAAGCACCAAGAAGATTGTGGGGCGCCCCGGGGAGAAGTGCTTTGTGGGGGTATTGGGTTTCACCCCGCGGGGAATGCGAAAGCAACTCTAGTTAGCGGTTCATTGAGCCCCCTCACTTGTGGGTGATTTTTGGGGCGCCCGAGTTAGTGGGCTAGGCTTGGAAGCTATTAGCCGCCGAATCACCAAGTGAGGGTGACACAACGGGGACTCTTGGTGGCGACCAAGGAAACCCTCGGGGAAAAATCACCGTGTCAACCCTTTTGTACATCTTTCGGTGGTTTGCTTCCCCAAAATCACTAGTTTTGTATTTACTTATTCATACTTGTGCAGTTTAGTTGTTCCCTTTTCTAACTATTTTAGTTTGTGTCTTGCCTAGTTCCTTTAGCTTGTGTACAAGAAGTAGCTCTTGGGGGCAAGGGGTTTGTGTACCTTTGTTAGTCACATTGCTTTTTGTGTGAAAAGTAAGTTGAGCTCTCAGTTGACTTGTTTAGTCTTGCTAGGAGCATTTGCTAGTGGGCTTAGGTGCTTTGGTTTTTGTTACTGAATGTGTAGGAGCCCCCGTTTGCTTAAGTACTATTGCTTTGTTTGGTGCCTTGCAACCTAGAATTGTTTAGGTGAGTTTCCTACTTGGCACCTTAGTTAGCATAAAGACATCTTGTAGGTGCTAGAGTTAAGTTAGAGGGTATGTCTTGGTTAGCCCGATATTTTAATTCCGCTTTGACCCGGTTTTACCCGGGAACTTTTAATTTTTAAAAAAGACTATTACCCCCCCCCCTAGCCCACCATCCGCCTAAAAACCCTCCCCCTTCCCCCAGACCCTCCTCAAACCCCCCCTTTTTCCCGTTTCACTCCGGGGTCTTTGGGCGGTCGACATGGGAGGGCCACCCCTTGCCTATCTATTACGACAGCATGGGTTTCCCCCCTCTTGCGTATCCCCTCGGCCGGGGGTTGGCCGTCGGTTTGCCGGGTGTTTTCTCCTAGACCTCAACCGTTGTTGCATGGGGCCAGGCGGCCATGACCCACGGCCCAGGGGAGCGGTTTGCCAGTAGGGGGCTAGGTGGTTGGCTGGGGCTAGATCCGGCTTTTTTAACCTTTTGGGTGCTGGAGAAACTAGACTTAAAGGGTCGATTCACCCAAAGGGGTATTGGGGCTAGGTCATCGGGTTTCCCCCGCTCGTGATCGACGGGCTAGGGGTTACACGCTTGTGGGGGTGGTGCAAGGCTCAATCATCTTTGACCGAATCTTTTTGGGATATGTCTCTAGGTACTGAGAGTATTTTGGGTAAAGTTTTAAACATTATTCACTCTACCATAAGTCAAAAATCCCCCTTAATAGTAGGGATCCTATCCCAAAATTCAAACCAAAATGAATTTAACCTTTTTAGAGTAGAAAAGCCTCCACAAGAATTGGGGTACCCCCCCCTTTTTAAACTCTTCCTCTTTTGCATTACCGCAGTCATCTCGTATTTCTTTTTAGTCCTTGAATTAAGTGATCACAACACAAAAACCCATTTAGGGCTTGTTTTGCACTTTCAATCCCCCCTTTTGGTGATTGATGACAACTCAATTCAAGTTAAAAAAGATAATCAATAATCTGAAACTCAAGTCTGGGTGTAAGAACCCCCCTGAATATGTGATTTGAGTTTTAAAATTTCTCATATTGGTTTTTGAAACCAGTTTTCACATATTCAAAGTTTTTTGGGGGCCTCCCCCTACACCTGCTTGTTGGGGGGTGAACAAAAAAAGTTCACAAAAAGGACGTGGCATATGAAAATTTTCAAATAAAATTCCCCGAACCTGGCTTTTGTAGCAAGGGTCGGCACCCGACCGGGGAGGGGGCACTGCCGCCGGCACATCAGCAGGTTATGACATTTTCTACAAAAAAAAGGGTAATCTAAAAACTCGCCAAGATTAGATAAGCTAAAATCAAAATCCAAAAATACATGTCCAATCCAACCAAAAGAGTCAAACTATGCCTTATACTAAAAAGAGTTTTTGCCTGGCACCAACCTCCAAGCTAACCCTAACTCTCAAGGGAAATTGACTTGCACAACCTGCAGTGAAAAAGAATTGCCCCCCCCAAACTTCTCCCCCCTTTG
Source organism: Microstegium vimineum (assembly GCA_022036555.1). Taxonomy (NCBI): domain Eukaryota; kingdom Viridiplantae; phylum Streptophyta; class Magnoliopsida; order Poales; family Poaceae; genus Microstegium; species Microstegium vimineum. Next base: position 14,136,521 of record CM039120.1, read on the forward strand.
GATCAAGCCCCAAAAAAAATAAGAAAAGAGAAGGGGCCCAAATCCCTCCCCCATATCCTCATCTCACGGGAGATCACAGCCGTCCAGCTCGTGTGTGGTCGAGTGAAGCCAAGCACGGAGGCCTGAACGCGAGGTGGGGGGGGCGCAAGGGGCCCCACAACACCTCCCATCCCCTCTGCGCGCGACCGATTTGGCCTCCTGCCATACCACGGTAAAAACGGAGCCCACTGAACTGTCCCACTGACCCTGAATCATCATCATCCTCTTCACTGGAAATGACAAGCGGGGCGGTTAAAACACGGGAGGAGTCTCCACGGGAGAATGGGGAATCCCTGCAACTCCCTAGCTCCTGAAACGCCTCGCTGCTAAATACCTGCTCCTCATAGGGGGATCCTGGCCTGATAAGTGCAGTAGTGAATATGGCCTTGATCCATCTCAAACTTCTTCATCCTCCCCCCACCCGGATCTGACTTTAGAGAAAGAACAGAATGAAAGTCTCGGGAACACCCTCTGTCTTGAAAGGTGCCACCACCTGTAAATGGAACGGGTGGAGCAGTATTTGGTGGTGACATCCCTGGTTTTTTTTGCCCACACCAGGTGTCCACAATCCTTGGAAAAATCCTCCCAGTGCCCCCTCTAAAACATGAACGGAGTAAGGACATAGGGAAAAGCCCCTGTTGGCTTACCCATGCCTACCAAACTCCCCCCAAAGAAATTTGGGGAAACCAAAAAACCCTCTCCCATTGGGGAACTGGAAGGACTTTTTGTGAATACCATTAAGATCGGGGGCATTGTCCTTGGATTGAAGTCACCCTGATAAAGTTATTCAAAGGTAGAGAGGCTCCTGAGGTTGGTCCTGGACCATTGGGCTCCCCCTAAACCCTGATCCTACCACTAAAACTCACGTTGGGGCTCACTCTAGGACCTTGTGAATGCAGGTAGCCCCCCTGTGCTCACACCCAAAACCAAGAATGCGGCAGAAAGTGACATAAACACGGTATGATCCCATTTATCACCAAAATTCTCGCCCCCTGACCCAATGTTAATAGCAGGGAATGAGCTGAATCTCGGGTGTTCCAGTCATACCAAAAGCTCTAGATCAATCTGAAAGCGGTAAAAACCCTGATGCACCAGTCAGTGAAAGTTTTCCCCTGCTCCAAGCTCTGGGAAGTCTGAACTGATTTTGCATTTTTTGCTTTTTTGTCCTTTGAAGATGCATACATAGAAGTTGGAATGAAAGCAATCCAAAAACCAAAAATAAAACCTCTCATCTTCGATGTCGTGTGGGAGTTGACAGATCTTGCCCCCCTCTGTGGCCTTTCCATATCTGGATATCAGTGTAGGGTGTTGACTGGTCATGAGGTGCAAAAAGCTCATAGTCACCCTCAACCCCGCATTACCCGGGGTAGACTAGAGAGTGCATGGGTGCTCAGGTACTCAGGGATGACTTTACCCTTTCCCATCTGATCTAACTCTTCTTGCCCAAAGGTTGCTCTCTGTCATACGACTTTTGCATCTTCCCACTGGCCTTGCGACTTGGCTCCTGCCAAACCCGTTCCCCCTGCCACCCGCAAAAATTTCCCTTTCCCACCAGGATTCATTATGCAACAAAAATTTAAGACTAGAAAAGAAACTGTATATGACAGAGGTAGAAAAATTTAAAAGCGGGGGTTAAAATAGAGGAAGAAATTTAGAGAAAAAGAAAGGAAGTTTGCATTTGAATGACCCTAGGTAGGTCACACTGGGGCCTCTAGGTGGGCCTGCCGGCCTTAGTAGCTCCATATTTTTCCTCTTTTTCCCCTATCAAAAAACCTGTTTTTTAACAATTTCTACATCTAGAAAAAATTTATAAAATCACTCTTTTGAAATAAAAGAAAATGCCCTACTAAGGTATGAAGGTAGTAAATTTTCAAAACGAGAACTTGAGTTAGGTATGGATTTGCACACTGGGCCTCCCCTTTTCCCGAAAACTGAGGCTCAACAATGATTCTGCGGGGGTCAGCACTCCCGACCTGCTCTGTTCATCCGGGGGGGTAAAACCACATCCCCCAAACCCAAACCTCAAAACCCGTTTCCAATCGCCTAAAATTACCTTTTTTTTTGAAAAAACATGAAATCCCCAACTAGAAACCATCACTTGCATTTAAAGATTTCGAATACCCGAAAAGTTTAGTTATGGTTTCCCTTTCCCTTCCAAAAATGGGGATTGAAGGGAAAAAAAGGAAAGGGCTGCCTTCCAAAAAAGGAAAAGCCGGGCCACCAAAATCTCGCAGAAAGTCGATTGGTGGAGGGTTGGGACGGGAATGCCGGGTTGCTTGAAATCTACCCAGCCACAAAAAAAGATTTTCCCGGCCAATGAAAAAGATAAGGAGAACCGACATGGACGATATCCCTTTGCCTGGTTTTTCCCCTTCAACATAAGATCAAGATGCCCTTTGGGTTTGGCTTTGGTTTTGTGGGTTTGCATTCACCAAAACTTTTTGCATGTTGATGATTGGTTAAATAGAAAATTTTCCCCTTAAAATTTTTTTGTTTTGAAACCCAAAAGGAAGAATTACTCCCCCATCATGGACATCTAAAACCTTTTTAAATTTTCCACTAAACCTTCAAAAAGGAAACATTAGTTCCCAAATATTTTGTCTCGAATTTTTTTTGGCACACAAAATTTTTTTTTAATTTTTAAGTAAAAGGGGGAAGGACGGCTTTGCCTATTTCAAACCCCTGCTTGAGAAAAATTCCTTAAGGCTTCATCCCATCCTTGGGTTTGTTAAAACCCCAAAGACCCCCTTTTGGGGATTAAGACATTTGGGGAATTGGGATTTAAAACCCGGGTGGCTCCAAACATACACCAACCTTTTTTGGGGCCCTTTGAGAAATCACTCTTGAATCCATTTATAAGCTTAAGTTATGGGGGGGAAAGGGCTAAAAGCCCCCGAATTGTTTAAAAGTTTGCCCCCGTAGAACTTTCTTCAAAGCCCAAGCCCTCTCTTGATGGGAACCCCTTGGGCCCCACAAATTTCCTTTTCCCCTTGCCCCCAAACCATTCTCATTTGCTTGTTGCAGAAACCCTTTAGTGCCTATCACTTTGGTTGGGGGCCTTTCCCCAAAGTCCACCTTTTTTCCTTTTCCAAGTTTTTAGCTCTTCTTGCTTTCCTAACCCAAAACCCGGGGGTCATCAAGTGCTTGTTTCCCTTCAAGGTTCCCAAGGAGGAAACAAACATAAAATGCAAAAGTTTTTTTTAAAAAACAATTTTTCCCCCCCTTGGGGGTGCCCAAAAATGTGTAAAAGGGGAATCCCTTGTTAGTTTGGCGTGGTCTTGGGGGTTCAACACCTCCTTTATTTTGATTACAAATCTTTTTTTTAAATATAACCTAGGTTAGCCCCTTTGGGGGGATGGGTCCTTTGGACGCCTGCTGTTTCACGGGTCGACCCTTTGAACAGCCAAAGGGGGGTTTGGGGTTGGTTTTGGTATCACAGGGAATTAGTGCAGTACCTTTTGAGGCCCTTATGCCGCATTTTTCTTTTCCAATGGCCAAATATCCCCTAGGAAACCTTGTTGCTTCCAGGGTGGTCCTCCTTTCCAAACCCTTTGCTCAATTGCTCTTTGAGGCCATTAGATTTTAAATGTCACATCTATGTGTCTAACCCCAACTTTTGGTTTGAACGGGGGTTGCCATTTGTCCAAACCAAGTAATATGAATATCAACTTTGGGGCAAATTTAAAGGGGTTTGGGTCTTTTGTTGAGAATGAACCTTTCCAAAAACTCTAAAGTACACACCTTTGGTTTGTTACCGGTTGGATTCATATGATTTTTTTTGAAGCTTCTTGTGTAGTAAGAGGGTTGATGGCATGACAACGGTTTGATTGCTTCACCCAAAAGTGTCCAAATCTTGTTTCATCAAGCATTGTCCTTCCATATCAATAAAGTCCTATTCTTCCTCTCTACTACCACCATTTTATTGAGGTGTAAGGAGCTAAAACTCATGTTTGATGCCCTCACAAAAACTCTTCCACCATTGTGTTCTTGACCCGTTCCCATTGTCACTTCTCATTTCTTGATTGGAGCCAAAAATTATTTTTTGACTCTTCTCACAAAGTTTTCACTTTGTCTTGTACCTGAGACTTATCATAAACAAAGAACACCCAAGTAAACGAGAATAATCATCAAAATTACTAATCCATATTTGTTACCACCAATACTTATGTAGGCAACCGGTCCAAAGAGACCATATGAATCAACTCCAAAGGTTGAGTGGTGGTCATGATGCCTTTGGTGGGTGAGGTACACCTACTTGCTTTTGGCTTGGCAAGCTCCACATATCATATCTTTCTCAAAATGAACATTTGTTATGTCCAAGGATGCGTTCATTCTTTAGGATTTGGCCAAATTCCTCACCCCAACATGGGCTAGTCGGCGATGCCATACCCAAACCCATGCTAGATTTTGCCACTAAACATGTCTCAAGCTTAGCCTTACTTTTGTTGAAATAACTAGGTAAAGTTGCCCTTCAAACGCCCCCATGTAACAATAGAGGAATCCTCCCTCTTAAGAACTTCCACCCCCCTTATCTATAAAGAACAATTGTAGCCAATCTCAAAAAGTTGTGAAACGGATAAAAATTGTAGCTCAACGAATCAACATGCAAAACATTAGGATAGAATGATCTAGAGTTATAGCAACTTTACCAAACCGATCACATCCCCCTATTACCCTCCAAAGAAATGTTTCTCCTTGCATCGGTTGAGGGGGTATATGAACTGAACATACTCCTTTCTCCGGTCATATGATTGTACATCCACTATCAAGCACCCAACTTGATCCACGGGAGAGTATGCCTGCAAAACAGTTTAGTTGCTTGATTTAGGCCCCCAAAGATTCTTGGGGCCTTGCATTGTTAGTAACAAGGGTCTTAGGAACCCAAATAAAAGCATTAATGTAAATGTTCTTTCCATTGCCAATGTAATTGGAAATCACTTCACCCTTTTGTTGTTCTTCAACTCAAAGCAAGATTTCAAACTTGAGCGAGATGCATGAGCCTTGGATTCATATGAAATCTATTTGGAGTGGCCCAGATTTTTTCCCTTAGGCTTTGCACCTCATTCTTCACCTTATACACCTCTTTGGTGTGCTTGCTGTGGGCAGTGGAATTATAGGTGGCCTTCCCTTTTTCTTGCGGGGAGTGGCATTGCCGACCTCCAGGGCGGCACTGTCGACCTTGGTTGGTTGTGCTGCTCGGGTGAGGCTTGTGCCACTGTCTGTGCATGCCTCTTTGTACCTATTTTTCCACTGCTCACAAACTGAACACATTCAACTCCTTTGACAACCTTTCTTCCATCTCTTTGCCTCCACGAGTGAGTCCAAGTCCATCCTTGATGAGGGATGTCTCCCATCTTTGAATTGGGGGCTTCTTTGGTTGGTCCACTTTGCCACTTGCTGAGTTCCTGTCATCATTACACTTCTCTTTCAACAAAGCATTGAGCCTAGCAATTTCCTTCTTCATGGGTTCCATATTAGCAAGGTTAGTGGAATAAGCATTTATATCAATTTTTTAAAACATCTTCCACAACCTTAGCTAGTGGAGGGAATAGAGGTATCCTTTAAGGTAGAGGGGTTTTGGTTTCTCTCCCAAAGAAGGCTATATTGTAGCTCCATTTCTTTGTGCTTTTCATCCAAGACACAATACTTTTCATGGAGTGAAATATTTTCCTTCTTTGTGAGAGCATGATCTCCTTGCTCTTTGGCTAAGGCCTTTCGCAAGGATTTCACCTCACTTCTCTCTTCCTTAAGAGCTTCCTTGTTGGCAATATAAATTTTCTCAAGTTCATCAAGATCATTTTCTCTATTGTCCAACCTACTTGGGTTTCCTCTAATTCCTCCTTTAGCTTAGAGATTATTAGTGTTATCTTAGGATTTAGGTTCTTTATGATTTCATCCATTTTCTCATCACTAGAACCTTCATCACAAGAGGTATCACTACTAGAAGCATCATGAGAAGGAGGAGGGGGTTTTGCTCTTGATTTTACCTTCTAATCCTTTGCCATAAGACAAATGTGATGGGAGTAGTAGTCATCATCATCACTTATGTTGTTGAAGAGATTCGGTGTAGAGGATGGTTCTTGGATAGCAATGGTTGCAAGCTTTCCATCCTCGTCACTTTGGCTCTCTAGTGAAGAGTCCCACTCATGGCCAATGTGGGCTTCACCCACTTGCTTGAACCTTCTCTTGTTCTCAAACTTGCCATCTTGTCTTTCTTTTTTTGCGGAAGCCATCTTTCTTCTCATTTGGGCAATTTGCAATAAAATGCTCGGTGCTACCACAATTATAGCAAGTTCTCTTCTTCTTGCTAGGGAACCTTCTCTTCACAAACGTGTACCCTTTTGCTCAAGCCCTTGTTGTACTTCTTGATGAAGAATATCATGTCCTTGATCTCTTCAAAATCAGACCCATCATCTTCATCATCACTTGAGGAAGAAGTGAAGTCATCTTCTTGTTACACTTCCTTCATTTTCTTGGGCTTGCTTGTGGATGCTTGCTTGTTGCCCTCTTTCTTGCTTGGGAAGCTTTTCTTGATAGCTTTGCTTGACTTTTAGAGCCACATCCTTGATCTTCATGCCATCGAGCTTTGATTGCAACTCTCCAAGCTTTCTTCTTTTCATTTGCTTCCTCTCTTTGCATGTCAAAGGTCCCAAAAATCTTCCAAGACATCATTGGGAGTGAAGTGCTCAAACTTCTTCTTGTCTCTAATCAAGGTGACCACGGTCTCATTCCTAGGTGAGTAAGCTTCCAACATGATTTTCACCACCTTGTGATCATCAAGCTCCTCACAACCATATCCTCTGATTTTGCCGACCATGGTCATCAACCGGTCAAAACATCTCTTGTGCACCTTCACCATCCACAATCACAAACCTATTGAGCTTGGCCATCATCAAGTCAATCTTGGCCTTTCTCACTTTGTCCACACCTTCATGAGCTAGGTGTAGGGTGTCCCAAATTTGCTTGGCCACATCCACATTCATCACCCTATTGTACTCATTTCCATCCAATGCACTAAGGAGGATGCTTGTAGCTTGAGCATTGAGATGGACAACGATCATCTCCTCATTTGTTGGCTCTTCGGGATCCTCCGGTGCCTGCACACCTTTCACAACAATCTCCCAAAGATCGGGGTGAAGACCAATAAGATAAGCCTTCATCAAATGCTTCCACTTAGCAAAGTTAGTCCCATCGAAATGAGGTAACTTGCCGGTGGGAAACTTTACAAAAGATTTACGGTCTCGGTTAGTCAAATAAGAATAGTTGAAAGAGACGGTGGAATACTTCTTTTTGTTGTTGTTGCTGTCATCATCCTTCTCCTTCTTCTTCTTTCCACCCTTGGAGTCGTAGTAGGATACATCATCATCACCATCATCCGAGCTACTTGATAGCTCATTAGATGAAGCATCCTTGGTCTTCTTTTCTTCCTTCTTCTTCCTTGCTGCCCTTCTCTTGGCTCTTTCTTCTCTCTTGATTCTTCTCTCTTCCTTTCTTTCCTTCTTCCCATCTTTTCTTTTCTCTTCTCTTTTCTTTTCTCTAAGTGTTCTTCTTTCTTTCTTTGCTTGTTGCTTTTCCACTTCGGTGGTGTTGATAGCGGGAAGTGAGGAGTAGCTTGAATCGGATAGGTTGCTGCTACTCTCATCTTCCACTGCCACCTTTGTCGCTACCTCACCAACTTGAGGCATCACTGAACCTTGACCCGTTTCCATACTTCACGCGGTTGAAGCGTATATGAAGTATCCTAGCTCTGATACCACTTGTAGGATCTTAGGAAGGGTAAATAGCCTAGAGGGGGGTGAATAGTCCTGAAAAAATTCACTTCAAGAAGATGTCAAATACAAGGGCGGCACTGCCGGCCTAGAAATAATAAGCAGATAGAGCTGAGGTTTGGCAGGGAGTAACTAGGTACCAAGGTGAGTCCTTCCCTGCAAAATCAACACAAGAACCAGTTCGAAGACTGGTTACCACAGAAATCATTTATTTCCTTGAATCGCTAACACAAACCCTAGCACAAGATATATTACAAGAATAAAACCCTAGGGGACCAGCACACAAGACACGATGTTTATCCCGTGGTTCAGCTCGCCACCAAGACTTATCTAAGTCCACGTTGTTGAGGTGCCACAAAGGCTAGGAGCTTTGCAACTCCAACTCAATCTCAAGTCAAGGAAGTGAATCCTTAAGATGAGGGGTAATACCTTACCTTCACAAGTCGATTACAAACCTCCCTAGGCTGCCACAAACAAGGGGCAAGCTCTAGGGCGACTCCAAGCCGGCTAGGAGCAAGCTCCAAGGGTAACAAACCCTAGCACCGCCGACCAAACGTGAACCACAAGCTCTTAGACTTTGGGAAGTAGTGGATCCGCTCTCTAGGAGTGTTTTGCTGCCTTTTCCCTCAAGAATCTATGGTTGGAAGTGTGGGATTGCTTGGAGGGTGAAGGTCAACAATGGAGTGAGAGAGAGGGAGAGAGAACTCTGTTTCAAACGGTTGAAATGCGAGGAAGACGAAGGGGTATTGGACTGGTGAGGTGGAGACCTTTCCAGCCATTATTTATAGTCTGGAAAAACTGCTCGGAAGGGAGGTCGGCACTACCGACCTGGCACAGATAGCCTGCTTGGTATGAGTTTTGGATATGTCTTTGGGCTAGCTGAGAGTATGTTATTAGTAAAGATTGAACATGTGATTCACATCTGACCATAACAGTACTAGAATCCCCTTAATAGTACCACATCCCTATACTCAAATTCAAACCATAAATGAATTTAAACCTTTGATGAGTAGAGAAGCCTCCACAAGAATTGGGGTACCTCCCCCTTCTCTAACTCTTCCTCTTTTTGCTATTACCTGCATGTCATCTCGATATTTCTCATTAGTCCTTGAATTAAGTGATCATCAACACCAAAACTCACTTAGAGCTTGATTGCACTTTCAGTGTTCTTCTTATACATGTGCGTATGTAGAATCCCAGGCGTGCAGTTTTGCTGCGGGCATGCCGATGATAGGGTTTTGTTCTCTTGGGCTTCCCCTTTACTGATTTCGATGACTGGTCGCCCGGATCTAGTGGAGACGTTGTTGTATGCTCAGACGGGGCACATGTGGTGCTCGCTAGCGGTGCGTCTTCTACATGTACGTGTGTGGTGCACGTAGTTTGGCCATGGGCGAGTCGGTGGCAGGGCTGCATGTCGGCCGCACCCTCCCCTGTGCCTCTTGACGGGGAGGAAAAAGCGTTGTTTCATTAGAGTCATGGCATCACCATGGCCTATGCTCGCGTTGGCGGTGATAGCGTGGTGGTGTCACACCCCCCAAAATTTCTATTTTGGGATGTGACTTAGAAAGATAAAACACAATCAATGATTTCAATATTTCCTAAAATTTCTCAACTCTTGTTAGTGGTTGACAATTTATATAGTGGAAAATATGAGTTTCTTAAAAAGTTTTAAGAATCCAATTTAATGGTTTGATGTATTTCATGCATTTTCATAGTTTTTATGTATGAAAATGAATTTAAAGTTTTTCAAATGCACCTAGGGTTTAAACCCAAAACAAAAGCCCTCTTGATCTTTAACCAAGTTCCAATGACCTACAAACCTTGATAAATCTTTGGAAACCATATACCTTGATCCTTGCCAAAAACCTTGATGGGTCTTCTATCTTGATATTTATCGAGCCGCAAGCCAGTCTCTTTTGTCAGGCACTCGGCAAAGGCTTTACCGAGTGCCTCACACTAGGCAAAGATTGAATAAAAAAACTAAAAAATCATTACAAAAAAACTAGGGAGGACTCCACCGACCATTGCCCAACCATGGCTTCGTGGCCAGCGGGATTCAAACTAACAAAAGCTCTCTTGATCTTTAACCAAGTTCCAATGACCTTCAAACCTTGGCAAATCTTTGGAAACCATATACCTTGATCATTGTTCCAAAAATCTTGATGGGTCTTCTATCTTGATATTTAGCGGACCGCAAGCCAGTTTCTTTTGTCAGGCACTCGGCAAAGGTTTTACCGAGTGCCTGACATTAGACAAAGATTGAATAAAAAAACTAAAAATAATAACAAAAATCGGGGAGGACTCCACGGGCCAGTGCCCAACCATGGCTTCGTGGCTGGCGGGATTTAAACCCACGACCTCTCCCTCGCGTGTTCCCTCCTCTAACCACTACACCACATTATATTTCGTTTTAGTTACCCATATTATGCTAAAGCGATTGTAAATTGCTTGTTTGAGACCCTAAACAAATTCAAATAAAAAAATATAAATTACAAAGTTTCATAACTTTTTTGAGATTTACAATTTTTGTTTAGGATGTTTTTGGATCCGAGCTCGTTTACAAAATTTGAATTTCAAAATTGTGAAATTCAAACCCAATTTTGCATGACAAGATGATTTCAAATTAAAAAGTTGACAACTACAATATTTCATAAGTTTTCGATATCTACAAAGTTTGTTTTGGTTGGTTTGCCATCCTATGTAGTTTAAAAAATGCTAAATTTTAAAGTTTCAAATTCAAACGCAGTTGTGCATTTCAATATGATTTCAAATAAAAAAGTTTTCAACTACAAAGTTTCATAACCTTTCGAGATGTACAAAGTTTATTTTTTGTTGTATTTCCATCCCAGGTTGTTTGAAAAATTCGAATTTTAAAAATTTGATATTCAAATACAGTTTTGCATGATCAAATAATTTCAAATAAAAAAGTTACAAACTACAAAGTTTCATGACTTTTCGAGATCTACAAAGTCTATTTTGATTGTTTGGTCATTTGTTCATCTGACATGGTCGTTCTAGCTAATATTATTCACAAATCCTATATATCTCTCGTAGTTTTATAAACTAGAAGAGAAATATGTAATATTTGTGAACAAATTAAATTTTACTTTGTTATATGAAGAAATGGGCAATATAAACATGGTACATCTTGATGAGTTATACAACTTTGTAATTGAATTTTTTATAATTAATTTACCGCATCAAAATATATTTTAAAATTTTCTTTGCCTAGTGCACAGACTGAGTGTTAAACTACGTTTGGGTGCTTGATCCGTGACAAAAACAAAAACAAAAACTATCGTAATATATTTTAGAAGACAAAATTTGTCTATGTTATCATATGAGCACATCTGCCTTAAAAACAGTATTAATGGAACATTTCAAACTCAAGTGAAAACAATGAAGCAAAGCAGCGTCCTGCTGTATATTTCAGATTCTCAGTCCAACAGCGGATTTATACATCATCAAAAGAACATATATGAAATAAATTGACCGCATGGTCAGCATCCCATGTACACGAGCAGTTTTTCTCGCTGCTGGAGACCTGGCTGCAACAACGTGACAGAATGGCACGCACGCACGCCTCAAAAGATCTTGAGGCTCCGGATGGAAGCCGGCAGCGTAGTCCAGACGCTGCTCCCTTCCTTCTGCGCGCCACGGTCGCACTCCCCGCCGACCCTCCTCCTCGCCGCCGCCGCCGCTCCCGCCGCGGCGCGTGCGCTGGCAGCGCAGTCGTGGTCGGCGGGGAACCTGTGCTTGAGGCACACCTTCCGGCCGCAGCCCTTGCAGTCCTGGGTGTTGGAGAAGGTGAGCACCTCCTTGCACCGCCGCGCGGGGCACCGGGGCTTGCGCTTCTTGGCCGGGTCGCAGCGCCGCGACAGCACGTGCGCCTTGAGGATCTCCCGCTCGTCCTGCCCCGGAACTAGCCTCTCGATGGCGTCGCCGCAGTCCGGGCAGACGACGACGGTGCGGCCCTGGTCCGCCGCCTTGGCGCAGCCGTGGTCCCGGTAGGTCCGGTGCGCGGCGCAGAAGACCTTGCCGCAGCCGTCGCAGTCGAAGGGCAGGAAGTCGAGCTGGTTGCAGTCGGGCTCGTCGCAGTGCGCGCCCAGGTCCGGGAACGCCTCTGTGCCCCGCCGCGCCATCGCCGGTCGCCGCCCCCTCTCTCCTCCTTGCCCTCGATCGGCCGGCAGATATTGAACAGGTCTGAATCGGATTGCTGGTTTCTTGCTGCGTCCGCGATTGATAGCGTGATGAGCGAGCGAGCGGCGAGGGGGCGGGGGCGTAGATTTATAGGTTGGGCTGGCCGGCTGGCGGTGGTCGCTGTTGCCGACGCGGAAGCGGAACCGTTTTGCCTTTCTTTCTTTCGCGGCAAGAAGAAGGCGGGTCCCGAGTCCGGACAAGTCATGGCTGGCGCGCGTTGTTGCCTTGCCTGGGGGTTGGGATTGGCCGGGGCCCGGGTCTCATCTGGAGGCGACTTTTCTTAGCCGGGGCGGTTTGTTTGATTTGTTTTGTTTTTTTTTAATTCGCGAGGCGAGCTTCCGCGTCGGCCGTGACGTGGCGGCCGCGGGAGGTTGGAGGTAGACTTGGTCCGTTGGTCGTCTTGGTGGGTCCATTGTGTCAGCGTCCTCGGCTTTTTTAAGATGAACTTTAAGCATATATTTTGGGCTAATATTTTGAGCTAATATTTTAAGCATGGTCAAGATTTGGTGACATACGTATTCTATGTTTTTCCAAAATTTTTAGTATTCTACAAATATATGAATAAATTTACAATGATTAACTTTGTCTATTTATGAATAGGGGGGAAATTATCATTTTAGTGAAAAACAACATTTTACTATATAGTCCTCATTATGTAGAGTATAAAAGATTTTATAGTATAAATTTTAGGCACTTATATGATTTTATATCAATTGTATTAAAATGTTTTATTCGGCACATTATCCACTAACAAATTTGCTAAGAACTATAGTGTCCGTCTAGCAAATGACTTTATTTAAATGTCCAACAATATAGGATGGTCACTTTTAGTGTCCAGAGGAAAAATTCCCTAATATTTTTAACATAAATATAGATAGGATCTCTTACATGTTATATATATACAAAGGGACACCTTGTAAACATATCAACCGTCAATGTATAGTAGTGTAAGTTTCAACAAAAACAAATTTATTAACTTATATATACACTAGTGAACATGCACGTACGACACGCACGTGTCTATGAAAAAAATTATATTAGTAGAGGAATATCAAAATTAATATAAAACTTTTAAGATGCACCACTCTTGATTTGAAATCGTGAAGTTTGCTTTCCAAACAATGCAAACCAGCCAAGACAAGAACATGGCTCTCTGCAGCATAGGACATATGTGCAATTCAATCTATCACCGTAGAATAGTTGCAAGTGAACTATGTGTGACAAATAGCTGCAAGTAACTGTATCCTATGGTGATTATGCTTAGTATTATGATTACTTTTTTACTTTATTAACCTTTAAACAATGGCTTCGATAGTTCTACACACAATGCAAGTCAACACCTATTATGATCTGTTTGCTAGTTGACGACTTACTGAAACAGCGAGAGGTCAATGACTTATTACTATAACAAGAGGTCTCAACTCACATCCTGATGAGTCAATGGCCATGAATTACTCAAACAAGAAAAATGTTGACAAAGAACAAAAGAGGACATCTGTTAAATTGTATAACGAAAAAAAGTTAATGAGAATACCTACACTGATCTTTTTAAAGTGAAAGGGCAAGGACACAACAACCTCAAGAAACAACTACAACAATTAATAGGCATCCAAACTGAGTGTCAAATGCAGGCCGATGAATTTCAATGCAATGCATAACATTAATAATAAAATCTACTTAGGAAAGAAGATTGGTGATTCTCACCAGATTTTGCCCTGCTGCACAAGTAGTGAGCGCACATTTTGAGAGAGAAATTAAACCTTGTTGAATCCACCTCGAATTTACATGTATACACATATATCTTCATGATATGCTAATTTGGATGGATCCCTTCATCTATAATCTAATTTGGTTGTAAACGATAATTTTATTGTTAATGAGTTTCCTCGAGTAATATATATATATATATATATATATATATATATATATATATATATATATATATTAAACATTGAAAAGATAAATATATATGAGAAAATGCTATGGACTGAATCGGACCGGTTCATGAGGACAGGCTTGTTAGTGTAGTATGTAATTACTCCTCTATTTCACCCCTAGCTTTGCGACTATTTGCATATATATAAAGTTCATCAATTTTGAAAAGACCATGAAATTGACTAACCTTTTAGAGGTTTTCTTGTCAGTGAGTGCATTTTGTGTCTTATAACCCTCATCAGATTATCTGATCCATGAAGATGTAGTTGTAATCAGCATTGATGGGATATCATTCAATTCAAGTAAACAAAAGATAGGTGCTCAAAATAACATTGAAAAGACATTGGAGAGTTCACTTTTTTCCGTTTTTACTTGATGCATCATAAAACTGACAATTAACAGTAATAATGGTTCCCATCACTTATCCCTGCAAGTGTAAAAGGTTAAAAAAGATTAATCTCAGATACAATTAAAATAAGTTAGCAAACCCTTTTTAGTTTCCTTCAAAATTTCAAAACTTTACAAGATTCCCTGTCACATCGAATCTTTGAACGTGTGTAGAAAAAATAACTAATTGCACAGTTTATTTGTAATTTGCGAGACGAATCTTTTGACTCTAGTTACTTTGTGATTGGACAATAATTATCAAATATAAACGAAACGCTACCATTCAAAATTTTATAAAAAAAATCTAAACAAGGGAGTGTCAAAATAATCACTGTGAATTCGATCAGCGATGTCGTCCCGATCTAAATATAGTCTAACACACCTACGTCGATCTACAAGCTTGCGTGACATGCTAACTGAGTAACCGTAACACCTTAAAATTTTATTTTTAAAACCAGGTATTACACTAAATGTACGCTAGACGTGGATCCATGTGTCAATTAATCAATCATTGACAATGTTCTTTTTTATATCTTGCAAATTACAATCCTAAAGATAAATTAAAATATTTAATTAGCATAAAACAGACCGATTGTATTAAAAATTTGCAAAGGACTAAAGCTACTTCTGCTGCTAGTATGTGTACTTTAATAAGCCTGTGAATAATTGAAATATAACTTGCATACATGAATTACAAATATGCATACCTTTTTTTAGATTGATCGAGAGGCATGAAGAGCTGAGTGCTCAATCTTATTTAGCGTTTGTCCTTTTTCGTGTCAACGTCTCATACTTGAATGCAGGCTGACGGCTGCCTGGCTCTTGCTGCCACTGCTCCGCGCCACAAGACCCAAGCGTGCCATGTTCGCGTGCTGACATGCGCGGGCAGAAATTAAAACACCGCTCCTCCTCCCTTGGGCAGTCGGGCACTCGGTTATTGTGGCGATAGCACCGAGAGCACGTGGTGGGATTATGTGCTCCCTGCACTCGAGCACACAGGGGTTGGGCAGCGGGACGAAGCCGAGCGAGGGGTGGTCGGCGATGGGGTCCGTGACTCCGTGGTCCCTAGGAGTCGGCACACCAGAGCCTGCCATGGTGGGTGAGCGCGGAGAGAGAATTGGAACGGCGGCACAAGGTCACGGCGACAGGTGCACAAGGTTTGGTGGATAGATACATGGCAATTAATCTCGTGCGACGGAGGGGGTGTATGCGGGTAAACAAAGTGTCGGTGTGAAAAACAATCATGCGCCCGAGACACATGTAGGAGGAAACACCATGTAAGTATGTGTCATTTATGTTAGGCTCATATGTCAAATTGATATCAAACGTTAGATCTCAATTCAAAAGACATCCAATGGATCAGACCTTAAGTAGGTATAAAATATTTAGGTGACAGTTACTTTACAATTCTTTCGCTCTTTTATAGTATAGATACATACCTCATCAAGTCTTCTTTACTATAACTTAACCTAGCGGGTTTCTGGCCCGCACCTCCGCTAAGTGCGGAGGTGAAGTAGGAGCCCACAGGCTACCTTTTAAAGCTCATCATCCGGTGCTACCCGCACGATGTGCGACAAAACTTTCGGCCCAGTGCATGTAGGCTAAGGGCCCGTGTGGTAGAGCTCCTGATGAGTGCATGGGTGTCCCGATTTTTCGGTGGAGATAGATAACTACGATTTGACTGGAGAGACGTTCACGATCCGACTACAACCATCCAAGGACGTTGCGCCTTAGCGATCGATACACCAAATCCAGCGGTTGCTCACGATCTTACGGATCACAACCAACCAAACCACTAGGGTTATTTCTACAAGCAATCGAAGAAACAAGCAAGAACAAGTAGAACAAGCACTCAAATGCAAATAAGAGATGAAGGTTCAGATCTGATACATCTGAAGGTGGGGTTCCGAATCAAGTAGAACGGATGGTCTAGTCGACACACGCGTCTACAAAGAAGTAGCAGCAGCTAAACTTTCATCTAAACAAAACTCAATCTGTTTGTGGCGGCTCTAGGGGGATATAAGGAGGAGGGAGTACGACCACAAGGGTCCTGGTGTCGTCCTACAACCCTAGGATGAGTCCCTAATGGACTCAACTTGATACACAGGTCATCGGCCTAAAATAGGGTGACGCAGCACCGTTGATAGAAAAGATCTCGGTATTAAATTGTCTACTGCGCACGCATCTGATAGGATATAGGTATGAGTCCGGACCCATTGGAAACTAGACTTGATAAGCTTTCCAAAAAGTGCTAGAACGTCCCAATCGGAGTCCGTATGAAGTCGTGGCAACCGTCGCAAGTTTGGACTCTTCTGTAGTCCGAATTGAACTTCCAAAACGTGTTGGACTTGGACTCTTTGTTTTCTTGGATCCAAAGTGACGTGGTGGTCTGGTGGAGGACGCTAGGAACACTTGGATTTGGTCCCAATCAACTTCATTGATCATCCATGCTTTCCATATGCAATCTAACCCTTCCTTGATCCATGTAAGTAATTCTAAAAATGAAAACATACACACTTCATAGTGCAGCACCCATTCATCAAATGTAACAATGATAAACCTCATATATAATGGTTTCACCTTTGGTATAGAAATGGTTGGCATGGTCATATCTAAGCCGGTGATGTCCTCATCAGCTCCGACTTCTTTAAAAACAGCTTTAACTCTTATGTTGGAGCAGATTCTCTGGTGGAGTTGAAGTTGTTTTAGAAATCGTTTGCCTGTTCAATTAATGGCTAATATAGGAACGATGTCGAGAATACCCTGGTATAAATCCTCGTATATGTTATATGTTGAATATTTATTTATTTTAGGTGTTTTGAAATTTAAAAAATACAATTTTTTGACAAGCAATAGTTAGTGGCTGGTTTATATTGATAAGAGAATAGTTAGTCTATAATATTCTTATTTTCTTTTTCCCTTTTTCTCTTTTCTTTTTCCCTTTTTCCTTTTTCTCTTTTCTTTCTATATTCTCTCTACCTTATCCCCGCACGGGCTCTCCACACGGAGTCGCAGATGTCGTTCGGCGTCTTCTCCACACACGACAAATTCCTCGACACCGCACAGGCCTCCACTCCCTTGCCCCGCCAACCTCCTCGCTCGGCCTGCGGTCTCGCGTCCCGGCGCAACGGCGATCCTGCCCCGGTAGCCGCACGTCCTAACGGCAACAGCACCCCGCGAATCTCGCTCTGATGGCCACGGCGCCCTGGCAATCACGCGCTCCATCAGTGCCCTTCCTCGCCATTACGGCTGCACCCATCGTGGCCGCACTCCAACCTCGTCGTTGCGACAGCGTCCAAGCTTCGCCTTGCCGTCCGGCCACCATCGCCGAGAAGCCACGTATCAGAACGAGGCCTCGCAAGGACACAGGTAGGAGCTGGTGAAGCTTGTTTTTTTCCGGTCCCTCTCCTCCAAACGGCTCTAGTCACGGCGTTTTAGGGATCTGCGGCCGGAGCACTTTCGTCCAAACGGCCCCTAAACGTAAGCGCCACCACCAGCTCTCTTGTACTGGGAGGGACCCAATCGTGCTTTGGTGGGCCCGGCCTAGCTATTAAGACCCAATCCCACCAAACCCCTCCGGAATTTCTTATCCCTCCTCATCCTCATCTGCTGCACCTCCGACCTCGCGCGAGACGAGCAAGCCCAACACAGCTATGGCCGGAGCAGCAGCCGCCGCCGTGGCGTCCGGGATCTCGGTCCGGCAGGCTGCGCCGAGGAGGGCCTCGACGGGACGCCGCGCTCGGCCGTCGGTGGTGCGGGCCGCGATATCCCTCGAGAAGGGCGAGAAGGCGTACACGGTGCAGAAGTCCGAGGAGATCTTCAACGCCGCCAAGGTACCGTCCTCTCTGATTCCTTCGCTCTGCAGCTTCTCGTCATCCATGGTTCCCCCTTCGTTTCGGAGAGCCTTGTGGCTGTGGCTTCTGAGGCGTGAATTCGGAAGAAGAGACCTCGCTTGCGGTCAGCTGGGGAATGCCTTGTTTGTGGTTGTCGTGGAAATTGTGGCAAATTGGTTCGCTTTTCTCTTCCCGCAAATGGTTTTCTGGTAACGCAGAAGGAGGTGGATTGTCAAAGACGGCTTGGAACATGGAAACCTGGGGCTGCGAGAGGGTCTGGTCTGGGGCCGACATTAGAGCTTTTAGTAAAGTCAACTACGCTCTTGGACCCAATTGACATATGAGACGGACATGCAAATGAAAGGATTACCTAGGTGCAGGAAGCATTACTTTGAGTTTTGATGTGACAAACCAGTCAAATGCCATACTTTTATGCAGTTAGTAGCCATTTCTTTGTGAGTCATGCTTTAGTCCTGTATCTGTGTAGCTGTAAACTGCATAAAATGTGACTTGTGAGTACAACCCTCATTGTATATATGAAAATATCATGAAATGGTGGGGACTATCATCACCATGAACAGTGCTAGGATCTTTCACCATTTGAGATCTCAGTCAGTTTGTCATCATTTTTCCCCATGGTTCTGGATGTTTTTATTAACTGATGTTCCACTGTTTCTCAGGAGCTGATGCCTGGAGGTGTTAATTCGCCAGTCCGTGCTTTCAAATCTGTTGGCGGGCAGCCTGTAGTGTTCGACTCTGTAAAGGGTTCTCGTATGTGGGATGTTGATGGGAACGAGTACATTGATTATGTTGGTTCCTGGGGTCCTGCAATCATCGGTCATGCAGATGATAAGGTACATAATTGATTATGTTAGTTCCTGGCCAATATGTATTATACTGTTATGTGAATTTAAAGTATTTCATCACAATTCTTTTGTTTGTTAATCTCTGGGCTTGCTTCTGTGTTTCCTATCCCATAGTGTTCTTGTATGATAGCATACCTTCTATTTCCTGTTATACTTAATAGGATTACTTGGACTAATTTCCATCCCATTTGTGAATCTACTAAAAATTCTGAACCTCTGTATGTATCATAAATTTTTCTTGGTCTGATTTTGTAAATCTTACTGGCGAAATCCACTATAGCTTTACTTCACCTTCAAATATCTGTTAACTTATAGTGTGATTTTTGAACCACTATTTAATATATTGGATATTGGAAAAAGGATACTATATTTGATCCGGCAACATTTGTCTTAAGCTGGCTTGAGCATTGACAAAGCTAAATTTAAATCATCATACTTATATCTTGTTTGATTCAGGTGAATGCTGCATTGATTGAAACTCTGAAGAAAGGGACTAGCTTTGGTGCTCCATGTTTGCTGGAGAATGTATTGGCTGAGATGGTCATCTCTGCTGTACCAAGTATCGAAATGGTCCGCTTTGTCAATTCAGGCACAGAAGCCTGCATGGGAGCACTCCGCCTTGTGCGTGCATTCACTGGGCGGGAGAAGATTATCAAGTTCGAAGGCTGCTACCATGGCCATGCTGATTCCTTCCTTGTCAAAGCTGGCAGTGGTGTTGCCACCCTTGGCCTCCCAGACTCCCCTGGTGTCCCCAAGGGGGCCACCTATGAGACTCTAACGGCACCCTACAACGATGTTGAGGCAGTGAAGAAATTGTTCGAGGAGAACAAAGGGGAGATTGCTGCTGTCTTCCTCGAGCCAGTTGTTGGCAATGCTGGTTTTATTCCCCCACAACCTGGTTTCCACAATGCTCTCCGCGACTTGACCAAACAGGATGGTGCACTCCTGGTCTTCGATGAAGTGATGACCGGTTTCCGTCTGGCCTATGGTGGAGCTCAAGAGTACTTCGGGATCACCCTGATGTGACAACCTTGGGTAAGATTATTGGGGGTGGGCTCCCTGTTGGTGCCTACGGTGGGAGAAGGGATATCATGGAGATGGTTGCCCCAGCAGGACCAATGTACCAGGCAGGAACTCTCAGTGGAAACCCTCTAGCCATGACTGCTGGAATTCACACGCTCAAGCGTCTTATGGAGCCTGGCACCTACGAGTACTTGGACAAGGTCACTGGCGAACTCATTCGTGGGATATTAGATGTGGGTGCGAAAACAGGGCACGCGATGTGCGGAGGACACATCAGAGGAATGTTTGGCTTTTTCTTCACTGGTGGACCCGTCCACAACTTTGGGGATGCCAAGAAGAGCGATACTGAGAAGTTTGGAAGGTTCTACCGTGGCATGCTGGAAGAGGGTGTGTACCTGGCTCCCTCGCAGTTCGAGGCCGGTTTCACCAGCTTGGCGCACACCTCCCAGGACATCGAGAAGACCATCGAGGCTGCTGAGAAGGTTCTGAAGCGGATATAGTGGTTCTTCGAGTATGCAGAGAGCATTTCCTCCTATTACCTTCTTGTACTCTTAGTTCTATATTTCACTGAGGTTTTGTATTGTGCAGCAGCAGGAAAGCTTTTGTAGCTCCCTCTTTCTGAATTAGTGCGTCTTGTTTTTGCAGTGGCAATAAATCTCTGGTCCACGATTACAGTTGTTGTACTGTCGATTACAGTTGTTGTACTGTTGTTTAGATACAGGATTGTTTTCATCCTTGTGCTCGGCTGTGTTTGTTGGGTGGGGTATATCAGTATGCAATAATGAAAGGAGCAAAGCAGAGCGAGCATCAAAAGTACACAGCTGTGTTTAGATTTCTGCTGGACTTCGAATTTCCCAGTCTACCTGCCCTCCAAATACAAGCTGAAGAGCCCTGACACGACCTGATATCCGATGATGTCACTAACGGACGTTAAGATGCTTTCATTTTGAAGAAAAAAAATAGAATCTCCTTAATCGGCTATTTGGTTTCGAATCTAACATTCCATAACTATAATTTTCTATATTGTATGGCTATCGGGTGCGAGATGGGATTTGATTCTATAATCAGCATGCTTTGTTTGATGGTAGCCATTTCAGTAAACGATAGCCCAGGCAAGTGAAGCGAGTTCAATCAGATCCATTATGATTTTGATACAAACTACTGTCCACAAAGATCCCTTTTACATTCTTTTACAAGAGGGCAAGAGATGAGTAAATTCCTGTTTACAAACACAAATTTATTGACCCACCCACCACCAGTGACGAACAATTGGTGAGCCAACTGAATTCATTCAATCCAGAGAGAACTCAGAGCGCGTAGCCGGGAAAGATAGGCGTGTTTGCTAGCGGGCCAAAGACTGCTCCGAGCTCCCCGGGTGCAAGCTCGCGTGTTTGGTGCACATGTACTCGCCTTGAAGTCTGCGCTGCACGAAACTTAAAACATGTTGAACCAGGCCCTAGAAAAACGATGGGGGACTACGTTTTTTTTTACAACCAGGCTTGGACGGAGGCTTCATGCACTCTCCTGAGCTCCTGGACGGCTGAGTCCTCACAACAAGGTGACGGTGACCTGGTTCAATTGGGACTGGCACAAAACAAGGATACCTGCACTAGTCTAGATAGGCTCTAGCTGGCCTCACACAGGCCCACAGGCCGAGCCGGCTACAGCTTCGTTGCCAAACACGCACGTAGTCACTGATTGCAAGCAGTGCTCGTGCAGATTGGCGTGTGGTCAGTATGCGCTGCATCTGTTGAAGAGTCTGCCTTCGCAGATCGTCAGCCTGGAAATACAAGATTCTTTTAAAAAGCAGGGAAAAAAGTTGGTTCTGCAAATTTACCAATTATTACAACACATCGATCAAACAAACATATAACCAAGGGGCAAGTTCCATGGTCTGCAGAATATGTTGTGTACCTCCTGTAGGAAGCTTTCTAGAGTGCCAAGCTTTCCAACTGTTGCAGTGCTCTCACCCCCTGCGAAAGGTCCTCTTCAGCTTGTTGCGAGGACTGTTGCAGGCTGCATATACTTGCAAGCTGCTGTTCAGGGTTCCAGATGACTTGCAAGCAACTGCGAAAAAAGAAACCGGAAAAATCTTTCAGCTTTGACAGTGAAAGAAGTACACTGATGCAATAGGAGCAAGTGAGGGAGATCATAAACCTTTAGAATCTCTGACCTAACCACATAAAACACCTCTCGGCAGGGGTCTTCCACATTCCTGACAGCACGTGGAAAGCATCTGCCTTGGCTGCTACACACTTCAGCCTGAAAGCTTCGCGGTAATGTGCCATGATGGTATCGATTATACGCCGAAGATCATCGTCACTGGCACGTGCATTGAGTGCAGCCCTCAGTTCATTTATCTGCTTACTGTGATCCTCTTGCCACCGAGCATAGTCTGTGTCAAATGTCAAAGCACCTAGAAATACGAAGTATAGCTTAATTCAAGATCTTCTACGGCGTGGCCTAAACATTTGACACAAAAAAAAAGTAAATTAGGCCTGCAGGCGGGGCCTGAGGCAGCTCCTCAATGCCGAGGTGCCGTTATTGTCATGGGACATCCGCGTTGTTCGCTTGGCTTATTAGTCGGCTTATTACCAATCATCGAAATCGTGTTTTTGTCTAAGGAAAACAGTCAAAAACGCATCAGCCAACTTATCAACCACCGAATAGGATTACGAACAGAGTTGCTCCCGTAGGCTATTGCACGGCTTCTCCTGCTGCCCGTAGGTTGTGCTGTCGGTATCGCTGGAGGTCGCGCACAGCCACCTGTATGTAGCCCGCCCATCACCCAGGCGTGAGATAAGATGGGGCTTCGGGACTGGGAGGTGGTGCCGCCAGCGCTAGAACAGGAATGCGATTGAGTGCCCATGGAGCAAGGTTGACTAGATGGTGGTGAGGATCAGAGGCAGGTCAAGACGTCAAGTATGGGAAAACTTGGTATGGTGCAGGCATCAGCTCAATCCATCAGCTACAGGATAGTGACGCTTGTGATGATAACAACATTATAACAAAGTGTATTCCCGTTGTAACGCATGGACATATGTTTTTTCTTTAGTCATCCAAAGATTCGTTCATAAAAATCATTATTGATATTTGTTTTTTTATCAGAAGGGACTATTTTTAACAAATGTTTAAAAAAAACTTTTAACTTCAACAGTGGAACTGTTCGTGGATGTCACACCCAGTTTTAAAGACAAAACGGGATGCATAAACCTTATGTGTGCCCAGAGATCAGTCACACACATAAGCCGACAAATTATCAAAAAATATACCATCACAGGTGTTTATTACATAGCGAATAAGTATCTATTAATGTTTATTACATAACAGTGGAAATAAAAGATAACTCTCGCGAAACTCCATCGCACAGAGACGTCAACTGGTTGACCCCAAACCTAGTAGTCCTCTGGATACTCCTCATAACTCTGATAATCTGGTACCCATCCGGAATTTTTATCCAAATATTGAAAATAAAAAAAACAAGCGTAAGTACTTCTAGTACTCAACAAGTAAACAGGGGGTTCATGAGGCTCAAAAAGGGATGACACTGGTTAAACTGCATCAGCTTCTATGTTGTCAGAATTTTAGCATATGGATAGCATCAATAATATCAAAAGCTCAATAACCATATGATCAAGTAAACATGTATAATGAATAGCGAACTAGTAAATAGTAGATTAAAGTCATTCTGTTCCATAAGAATTCCAGACCGCTCGTATTCGTGAGCACGACTAATATATTAGTTTTTAACACTCTGCAGAGGTTGTACACTTTACCCATGAGTCGTGTTACCATATGCTCGGGTTTATAACTCCCAAAACACTGCCGAGGTGAGCGGACAGGGTACACTATAAAGCCTTTCAGAGGGGCTCGCTGACATACAACAGACACTACGGATCCACGGGCAAGGGGTATACGGGGACCCCGAGATGGTACACACACGCAGCGGTAGCCACTCCGGCCGTACCCGCAACCGCTCGGCAATGGCAACTTTCATGAACCATCACATGCGAGAAAGTAACCCCCTTACTTAACTAAAGCCAGAGTCATGTAGCTCTCATGGTTGTACTGTAAATCCCAGGTGATCGTTTACAGAGGTTCTAGAGCATCTCAAAAACTGTACTCTAGATCACCTTAATCCATGTTGCTAAAAAGCATATTTTACGTTGTTGCATAAGTCATTAGTCAAGGTTACGTGATCATAGTTATTTTCCAAGAGCACTAGCTTGATCTACCCCAAAGCATAAATCCCAAGGTAACAAGGTATAAGGTACAATATC
>CM039120.1:14160952-14190988 GCA_022036555.1 Microstegium vimineum
TCAATCCCAAAAAGGGGGAATTGAAAGTGCAATCAAGCCCTAAGTGGGTTTTGGTTTTGGGATGATACTTAATTCAAGGCTAATAAAAAACTATCGAGATGACATGCAGGTAATAGCAAAAAGAGGAAGAGTTAGAGAAGGGGGAGTCCCCCCAATTCTTGGGGGAGGCTTCTCTACTCATCAAAGGCTTAAATTCATTTATGGTTTGAATTTGAGTATAGGGATGCCATACTATTAAGGGGGATTCTAGTACTGTTATGGTCAGATGTGAATCACATGTTGAATCTTTACCAAAAAACATACTCTCAGGTAGCCTAGAGACATATCCGCTCAAAGATGATTCGAGCTAAAAGATGATTCGAGCTTTTTGCCACCAGCCCCTACAAGCGTGTGAAGCCACTAGCCTAGTCGATCTACGAGCGGAAACCAGATGACCTAGCCACAAGTACCCACTGGCGCTGAATCGCCGACCGTTAGACGTCTAGTTTCTCCAGCCACCCAACTGGTTAGACAAGCCGGATCTACCCCACACCCAACCACCTAGCCACCTACTGGCAATCTCGGCTGCCCCTGCCGTGATCATGGCCGACCAGGCCTATGCAACAACGGTTGTAGGTCTAGAGCCACACCCGGCCAAACACGACGGCCAACCCGGGCCCGAGGTGGATACGCAAGAGGGGCGAAACCGGATGCTGTCGTAATAGATCCAGGCAAGGATGGCCATCCGACTGTCGACCGCCCAAAGACCCCGGAGATGAAGCGGGAAGAAAGGAGGGGGTAGAGGAGGGTCATGGGGAAGGAGGGAGAGGTTGTAGGGTCGAGATGGTGGACTAGAGGGGGGGGGTGAATAGTCTTTTCTAAAACTTAACGTTCCGGCTAACCGGATCAAATGCGGAATTAAAACTATCGGTCTAGCCAAGACTATACCCCTCTAACTATAACTCTAGCACCTAGCAAAGTATGTCTATTATGCTAACTAAGGTGCCAAGCTAGGAAGCTCACCTAAACAATTCTAGGTTGCAAGGTCACACAAACCTAAGCAACTAGTACTCTAAGCAAACTGGGAGCTCCTACACATTCTAGTAAGCAAAGCACAAAGCACCTAAGCCCACTAGCAATGCTCTCTAGCAAGACTACACAAGTCAACTAGAGAGCTCAACTTACTTATCTACACAAACTAAGCAATGTGACTAACAAGGCTACACAAGCCAATTAGCCACTCAAGAGCTACTTCTATGCTACACAAGCTAGAAGGTAACTAGGCAAGCTACACAAGCTAAACTAGTTAGAAGAGCAACAACTAATCACTAGCACAAGTATGAATAAGTAAATACAAGCTAGTGATTTGGAGAATGCAAACCACCGAGAAGATGTACAGGTTGACACGGTGATTTTTCTCCCGAGGTTCACTTGGTCGCCACCAAGCTAGTCCCTGTTGTGTCGACCACATCACTTGGTGATTCGGCGGCTAATAGGCATTCCCAAGCCTAGCCCACTAACTCGGGCGCCGCAAAAATCTACCCACAAGTGAGGGTAGCTCAATGACACGCTCAACTAGAGTTGCTCTTCGCGATCTCCCGCGGGGTGAACACAATACCCCTCACAAAGCACTTCTCCGGAGCGCCGCACAATCTTCTTGCGTGCTTCGATGGAGCCTCAACCACCAAGCCGTCTAGGAGGTGGCAACCTCCAAGAGTAACAAACACCACGAGCTTGCAAGTGTGTTCCTCAATCGCTCTCAAAGCAACACACTAGTAATCGCTTTCTTACACAATCGGATGATCTCTATCAAGTGTGTGTGAGTTAGAGGGCTCCCAAACCAAGCACACTAGAGAACAAATGCCCAAGGTGCTCAACTAGCCCCAAGGGCCGGCCAAGGGCTATAAATAGCCTCTCCATCGAAACTAGCCGTTTTCCCCCAACAATGGGCTTCCTGCAGAGGGTCCGGACGCACTAAACAGTGAGGGTCCGGACCATGCCACCCGCGTCCGGACTCCTGTCCATTTGAATCCGCCCGTTTGCGCGCTCGGCACAGGCCGCCACGTGCCTCCGGACGCAGCCAACAGTGCGAGTCCGGACCAACACACACTTGCATCCGAACTCTAACAGAGAGCTCCCCGAGAGCACAAACCAGTCCGAACTGCGTCCGGAATCTTGCGTCCGGACCGCATACAGCGTCCGGACCTTCACTCCGAGCGGTTACAGTAAGCTCCATCCTCCGGACGCTGCGTCCGGAGTTCTCCGTCCGGACGACGAACAGTGTCCGGATCACCTCTGGCAGCATAGCGCCGACAGTGGGGGTGGCGGCCGGACGCATAGCCAATGGTCCGGACTGCACATGCCCCTTGCGTCCGGAGTCAGCAGACTCGGCCAGACCTAGGGTTAGGTTCCGGACCCATTCACCAATGGTCCGGACCCCTTATGCCCTAGCGTCCGGAGCCTGTTCCTCAGCAGGAACTCCTCCGTACTTCTTCCTTTGCTTCTCAAGTGCTAACACAAACATGATTACCACCTTGTGCATGCGTGTTAGCATTTTCACAATCATTTTCAAAAGCATTTTCACTTGCTTCTCACCACGCCACTCAATCCTAATTCATCGCAAAGTTAGATCGCTCATGGTGGCACTAGATAACCGATATGCAAACAAGTTTGCTCCTCTTGATAGTACGGCTACCTATCCTAAAACCGGTTATAACTTCTCTACACACCTATGACCGGTGAAATGAAATGCCCTATGGTTATACCTTTGCCTTGCGCATTCCATTCCATCTCCTTCTCCAATGTTGATGCAACACATGCACCAACCACTTGTTCAAATGATACGATCTACTCCATATCATCACGTGACCGTGTTGGTTCATCGATCTTGACCTCACTTTCTCTTCACGGTACCTTGGTCCATCGGCGCCAAGCATCACCCGCTTGCCCTTCACACTTGAAAACCCGGTCCATCAAGCCTAGCCTCATCTTGATCTTCTCCACCTTGATCACATGACTCCATGTCATGTCTCATGTGTTAATAAGCTCCTTCATCACACATCACATGTGAACTAATCTCATGTGTATATAACACTTGAACACACATATTAGTTCACCTAGGTTGTCACTCAATTATCAAAATCACATAGAGACTCTCAGAGGTTTGCGTGAACAGGCCTGCTTTCAGGGTCTGTCGCGGGCCACTGCAGCTGCACATGGGAGGACGATGGAGGCGGATCGGGGGGGTGGCATTGGGGGAGGTCGGGCAGTGGTTGCCATCGCATCGCCACCCCCCTCGAGTCACCCTAAGGAGCTCGGAGGCGATCTTTGAAATTTTCCCAGATTCTCCATGTTCATTTTTGCAATTTTTTCATGGGCCATTTGGAAAAATAGTAATAAAATGCTTATTGAATGTCCCCCATAAGCCAACTGACATACAAACCTGTTCGCTTGGCTGATAAGCCGCGGCTGATGCTGTTTTGATTGTTTTTCTGTGAGACGAAAACACTGTTTCGGTGGCTGATAAGCCAAGCGAACAGAGCAGATTCTAATGGTTTGACATTGGTATAGAAAGAGCGAAGAACTTTGGATCATCTCATGGAGAAGCCGGTGAAGTGGCGGCATGACTTCGTTTCTCTAAAGAGCAATTTTTCTTCCCTTTCTTGTGGCTAATACTACTTGTGGCTTTAGTACAAATAAAGTGATCTACATATACTAGTAAATATTGAGACTACTATTTACACAATGCAAAACCACCACTATTTGTGTCTTCTAAAGTGACTTTTTCTTTAACATGTCATACATTTATTCTCTCCTCATCTTATTTTTAGCATGTACCACTTTCTCTCTCCTTAAACATATGTATCTTGGACCAAGATCCGGTGCAGTAGCTATTACTACTACAAGATAAGCAGTAGTAGCATCTCAACCATCCAAGGAACCAACAATGGCTAGGATGAGAGCCTCTTTTCTTTCTCATTTTTTCTCTCCCATGTGCTACCGGACTGTATTTTTGGAGGAAAAAAAAAACAGTGAGCACAGAAGAGTTTACGCTATTTTTCTATGAGAAGGATTGCTTAGCATGTAAGTCACCAATAGTGCCAGACTCAAATATGAAAAACATAAAAAATATACCACTACGGAGCATATATGTAGAAAATTATAAAAACTATACTTAAAACCACTAAATCTCAAAAAATATATATTTAATATTAAAGACAAAAAATGTCCCCGGCATTTTTTTTCAATTCAATCTGACAGAAAACAACTTTAGGTAAAATCATATGGGGAAAATAATTTTATTTTCACTTAAGCATCGAAATGTCTAGGGGGGAAATAGGTGTTTCCTGACATTCATTAATTCTTACAGCGGATATAATTCTCAACAAAAAAAAGCTTTTACAGCGGCTGTCAAGAGTTGATGATGATATTCTTTTGAGCACATATGACACTTGCAAGTAATAAATTTCCGATCCCTTTTTGTAATATGGCATCCAATACTTAAATGAAGTTCAAATAAATTTGAAATGGAACAAACATTTCTCAAGTTGAACAGTGGTGCCACGTCTTTTATCAGATTTCAAATTGAGGGATCCCACATTTCATTTGCACTTTTTACACTGATACCTAACTGAAAATCTTATGAAAGAATTATTGGAAGAATTTTACTTATTAAACCATAAATATTTGGGAAATTACATTTTTTTATTTAGAATTAGAACTGATAATAAGAAAATCAAGAAAAAAACGGGAGGATGGATATGCCATTCTACTAGAGAATGGGTTCCACGTATCACTCTAGGGGTCTGTGGAAATGATTTTGCATATAAAAAATTGCTTTTTTTTCTATTATAAGAATGTTTCCATAGCACATTTGGTGGTGGGAGGAGAAAAATGAGGTTGAAAAGAGACTCTCACTACTACAGAACCTGCAATCAGTGCCGGTTTAAAACCCCTCTACAATGGCGGTTTTTGAACCGGCACTATCACTTCGACAGTGATGAGCCCGTGCCATCACTGCCGGTTATGTCACCGGCAGTGATGGCTCAAGCATCACTGCCGGTTGGTAACACGAACCGGCAGTGATGCTTGAGCCATCACTGCGGTTTGTTCCACCAATTGACAGTGATGCTTGAGCCATCACTGTCGGTTTTAATTGAACCGGCAGTGATATTATTTTTTAAAATTGCATTTTATTAATTGTTTTTATTTTATTTGGGGTTTAGGGTAGAGGTGGTGGGGTGGGAGATCGTGGAGGTGTTTGCTATCGAAACCATTTGATATCGATGTGAATTGAAGGTGGTTGTGGACTAGCGACAATACAAACCCATCACACATTTATAATAATTATTACAAAACATCCAAACAAAACTTAAAGTATCGAATTAAATGTCGCATTACAATAGCCTTTCGAGGCGGTCTTTTCCGTAGTTCTTCTTGAAGTCCTTACTCTGCACAATGGACAGATATCCTTTTCTATACACTATCTCGTCCAGAATAAGAGTTGTTATCTCCTCCTCTTGAAATCCTCTTATCTCAAAATCTAGCAACCTGTTGTGGCCCTGATCTTTGCGCTGTAAATTGATACAAGATGATATTGAGATGCACATATGTAAGACAAACCAATAGAATTAAAATGAGACGCGTACGTACCATGCCATCTCCTAATCCTAGTTTTTCGCCAAAGTAGCAAAGCATTGCCCACATCACATAGAACCCGCATTCGTTGTTCCCCATTGGTTGATCTAGGGTCTTGACCTTCTTCATATACTCCACGCTGAATGGGGCTCTCCATTTCTTTTGCATCTTAGGATCCACATTTCTCCAATCAGGTAACACCTTCATCCTATGTGACAATGTAAATGAAGTGTGAAGGCTGAGGACATTAATTACAATATCATATGTGATTGAAAAGTGTGGTGATATTGGGTTCACTTACATATTTAGCACTTTGACTAGGGGTTCGATAAGTTTAAGTGGCTTATTTTTTGAGTCTCACACCTCGATAGTTGAATTTTTAAGACTTATATCTACGAGGACGTAATGGTTGCTGCAATCACAAAGCTCATGTTATTGAATGATATATCAAGAAAAAAACACGTAAGTAAGGGTTGAGAACACATACTCGCAATTGTAGGTTAGCAGTGCATTTGTTTTGCCGACTGAGAACATTCTTTCAAACTCTATCTTCAAACTTACTGAGACATACGGATCTTTGAGACCGGCTTTGCATGTTGTCTCATTTACCAAGATGGGGTCCAAGAAGTCAAAATTGCTATTTCGTTTTTGGAGTCAAAATTTTGCTACAGACCTGCAAAATAAACATACATGGATATATTCAAATACATATCACGTAGTTTATTATAACGTTGTTAGGGTATGGTACTTCAGAGTCCATAACATCATAATCTGCACATCCAGCGAGCATCGTTGAAAGAGTTGAAAGTAGTCTTCATAATGAATAATATGTACAACTTCTTCAGGATGATTAAAATGTAAACAGGAAGGGATGCATATTTCAATGGTTGCTATCTTGTCTTCGCTGCTATTACTGTCTATGATGTAATAATCATGCAACTGTCGCATGTTTGTTGGCAATTTTCTATACTCTTCTTCGCTGGCGACCATAGGCTTGCCTAGTTCAAACTTGTATACAACTTTGGCGTTTTCAAATTTGGTTTTTCCAAAATAGAGATTCTCGACATCCTTCATGCTTATATTCAGGTCCGCGGCCAAGGTTTGTATCTCTAGCTGCTGAAAGGTGTGTATTTCTCTAGATCTTTCTTGATTACCCGGATTTTTGCTTTGCCTTTCAAATTCGCTCTGTTTCTCAGGTATATAAGCCAATCGTGCATACAAGGCAAGTTTGGCGGTCTTTTCTGCAATCTGAGCTCATAGAATTTCATCCTCAGTCGGCGCTCGCTTCTGCCTTTTACTAGTCATCTTGGGATCTTTACCAACCGAAGCTGATGACCTCCTCTGTTGCGAAGTCGAACTTGATCTAGAGCTAGGCCATCGAGATCCCAGTCCTGAGGACTTTGAAGCTGGTGGAGGAGGAGTCTTCTCCTTTGGCAGTGGAGAAGGAGTGTTCTCCTTTGGTGGTGGAGGAGGAGTCTTCTCCTTTGGCGGTGGAGGAGGTGTCGGTGGATCTTGACGAGGAGAGAAACCTCTTCGCGGAGGCGATCGAGATGATTTACTGTCATCCTCATCATCCGAAGATGGCTGCTCATCTAGCTTGATGAATCATTTGCGCCAGGCGACATGAGTGCCCAAGTTGTGAACTAGACGCGACCTTTCTTCCTCCACTGGGAAATCAATATGTATCTTATTGTACTTCTTGTCCAAGATCTTATCAATGCTAACCCTGGCATACCCGAGTGGCAATGGCTTTCCATGAATGACGTTCTCTCCTCTAGGAAATGCTTTCCCGACCGCCACCTTGTCTTTGGTCCACTGCTGACGGATGTACAACCTGACATTCACAGGTTTTGTGATGTCGTCCATCGGATGATGAGCATTGACCTCTTCGTCGTCAGGCATAGGGGTTGAGCCACAGGCTACTACGGCCCTTGTTGGGCACTGGGCTATTCAAAGCCGGGATTGCTTGCGGCCTTTGACTCGAACACATGGATTGCATAGCGCTCGCCACTTGAGAAGCTATCCGTGCTTCTATGCTCTGTTCTAGCTCCTCTCGCATCCTTTGGAACTCCTCTTCTCTTTGCGTTCTAGCCCTCACCCAGCTCCTATAGGAAGCGGATTCACCTTCAAATGCTTTCTCCCAAGGAATTACCTAGGCTCCTCTAGTGCGATCGGGGTACTCCTTGGTTCCAAGTGCTTGCGTGAGCATGTCATTTTCTCTATCAGACCTGCGGGCTCCTCTATGCACTTCCTCAATGATCGTGGAAATCTTTTGGAGGAGATCCGTGACGGGTTCTGCGCTGGTGGAAAGGCTCCCGTCAAGATTGTATCGTGCCCCCCTTGCGAGTAGGTGTTCACTGATCTGGGCTGCCAATCGCTTGTTTGAGGCGTAACATCGCTCCTCTCTAGTGCTTTCACTTGGGCATCCCAATCCGGAATCTTCCTTACATACCCACGCGATCCTAGGCGGTGAGGATTATTTTACCTAAGCGAGTTTGCTTTGTTTCTTTCGCTTGATGCCTTGGCCTCTTCGGATAGCTTGTAAGCCTTGAACTCCTCCCAGAAGTCCCTCTGCTTGCTGAGTTCATCTTCCGCAAAATCCAGTTCTTTTCCTCCTTGATTAGCTTGTGCAACTTTCCCTTGAAATTCTTGAAGGAGTGACCCATGATTTCCTTGGCCCTCTTCTTGACTGTTGCTTCATCACAATCATTAGGGAAAGTGAAATACCCTCTGAGCTTGTTCCAAACTAGTTCCTTCTCAACTTATGGAACCCTCCATGGGTCTTGCTCACTGCCATTCCACTTCCTGTATTTGATCGGGATGAAGTCCCTTAAAAGTGCCCCGATGGTACTCTTGTATGGGACCAATGCTTTAAGTGGCTCCACCGGCTCCCCTAGTTGATCGAACTGAGAGATGTGCCAGTGTCTAGTTGTCTGAGGGAGTTTTGTTGAACCACGCTTAGTCCTTATGGAACTCTCACCATTACTTGGACCTTCGGGCGGAACATGCTTCAAAATTTATGAATAAGTCCCCATCAAACTTTTCTGGCTATATCTACCGTGTTTTTAGGTATGAGATAAGTTATTACCTCGTCTCCTTGGCCCTCTTCTAGGTTTAGCATATGGCTAGGGCTCCAAGGTCTTTGATCCCCTTGCTGGTTCTCATCACTAGTTCCTTGGTCATCAGCTTCGGTCGTAGGGCGACGGGTGGTGAATCGACGCTTAATTGTCATGTTTCTGGACATGAATTTTGATTATTGGTATTAACTCATAGGTAGATAACATATATACAAGCATAGGATGATGACATATATACAAGCATAAGTGTAGAATAAGAAAATCCATATATACAAGCATAAGAGGATGCCATATATACAAGCATATATGACATTTATACATCTATATCTCTTTCTCTATCTTTCTCTCTATCTTTATATCTCTCTCTATCTATCTCTATTTATCTATCTTTATCTCTATCTTTGACATGTATATATGATATGCCATTTATACATCTATATCTCTTTCTCTATCTCTCAAGCATAGGATGACATTTATATCTCTTTCTCTATCTCTCAAGCATAGGATGACCTCAATATCTCTATCTCTATCTCGATCTATCCACAAATTTGAATCATCATAGCCACAATATGAAATAAGTGGCCAAAGAGTTTACAAGCATACCATATATAATGAAATAAAGAGATGTCATATATATGATTGTATCTCTCTAACTCTCTATCTCTCTATCTCTATCACTATCACTATCACTATCTATATGTGCCATGGCATATATATAAGCATTTGAATCAAGCATGAAGAGTGATTGCTATCTTTCTCTCTATCCTTTGCCATCTATATATCTATCTTTCTCACTATCTATCTATCTATCTATCTATCTTTCTTTCTTTCTTTCTCACTATCTATCTATCTATCTATCTATCTATCTATCTATCTATCTATCTATCTTTCTTTCTTTATTTCTTTCTTTCTTTCTCTCTAACTACATATCTATCTATCTCTCTATCTCCCTCTTTGTATCTAGCATGAAGAGTGATTGCTATAGTTTTCTCTCTCTCCCTCCTTTGTCTCCTCTATCTCCATGTCCAGCAAGACACTCCCACCTAGGCATTTCGTCGAACACCTCTAGTGCGTGCAAATGGAGCTCACCGCGTGGAGAGGATTTGGCTGGATTCTGTGCTCCTACAGCATCGTGGACGTAGGTCCTGCCGGCGGCGTGGAGCTCCTGCGGCGTGGAGCTTGAAGATGCTGGCGGTGTGTGCTCCTGCGGCGTGGCGGCGAGCTCCTGCGGCGACGACGTCGTGGGCGGCGAGCGCCAAAGCAGGACCCTTGTGGTGTGGCGGCGAGCTCCTGCTGAGGACGGCTGGAGTGGCGGTGAGCTCGAGCGGCGGCGGCCTGGATCGCCGGCAGGCTGGAACGGCAGCGGGGAGCTCCTATTGCGGCGGCGGCGATGGGGAGCACCTGCAGGACCCTTGTGGTGTGGCGGCGAGCTCCTGCTAAGGCCGGCTGGAGTGGCGGTGAGCTCGAGCGGCGGCGGCCTGGAGCGTTGGTGGGCTGGAACAGCGGCAGGGAGCTCCTGTTGTGGCGGCGGCCACGGGGAGCACCTACTGGAGCGGCGTCGGGCGCTATCTGAAATGGCTAAGTGTGGAATGGGCACGAGTCTGAAAATTTCAGACCGCGCCCATTCCTTATATAGTCGGCCTCATCACTGCCGGTTCTTTGTCCAAACCGACAGTGATGTCCCCTGTCACTATCGGTTTGTATGTAGAATCGGCAGTGATGAAGTAACATCAGTGCTGGTTTCTGTAAACCGGAAGTGATTAGGGGCACATCACTTCCGGTTGGTTATTCAAACCGGCAGTGATAGAGGCACATCACTGCCGGTTCCTCTATAACCGGCAGTGATGTGTGTATTTTTTTAAATCTGTCTTTTGCTTTAGAATTCAAATTACTCCTGATTTTTTACTAGAACTTGAAAAACTCCAAACATAGAAGTTGCATAGTTTTTAATTCTCTACAACTTTTGCTGAAGGAGCATATTCAAATTCTTTATAGTTTTTTAATTCCATTTTGAATTTGAATAAGGGTTTAAAATTCAATTACCCCCTTTGTAATTACTCCAAAAATTTGAATAGAAGTTGAAAATCTTCCAACATAGCTTTTTCTAGTTTTGAGGAGATCTACATTATTGCTTATACACTCAAGGTATAATTCTTTATAGTTTTTGAATTCCCTTTTGAATTTGAATAAGGGTTTAAAATTCAATTACCCCCTTTCTAATTACTCCAAAATTTTGAATAGAAGTTGAAAATCTTCCAACATAGCTTTTGCTAGTTTTGAGGAGCTCTACATTAATGTTTATACACTCAAGTTCTAATTCTTTATAGTTTTTGAATTCCTTTTGACATGACATACATCAATCAACAATGGTACAACTCATCAATCTACAACTCCATATGATCTCAAATTCGATGCAAATTACTAAAACAACATTTCATTAAGGATTACATAGTTTATGATACTCTAACAATTCACGGTGCAGGCATGATGATGGCCTCATCGTGATCACTCCGGAGGTAAGAAGGTTCGTCACCCTCTTCAAGAACATGTAGGGTAACGTTCGCCCCAAAAGGAGTCATTTCTTCATAACCTTTGTAGTCTTCTTCGTCTGTCACTCCATCGACACCGACAATCTTCCTTTTGCCTTGCAATACTACATGTCGTCTTCCATTTGTATTGTTATCCCTTGCATAGAAGATTTGCAAAATATACTTTGCAAGGACGAAGGGGTCATCTATGTATGCGGTCTTGGATAGATCAACGGTAGTGAACCCATCCTTGTCGGTGTTGATTTCATTCAGCCGGAGCCACAGACAATGGAAAAGAGCAACTTTCAACTGATGTCCATAGTCTAGCTCCCATATCTCATCTATGAAACCATAGTATGTTGCCACCACCGTGTCGTACTCATCGTGGGCGTCGAAACAAACACCACTATTTTGGTTGGTGCTCTTTCCGTCCTGTTTTTTTGTGTAAAATGTAAAACCATTTATTTGATATCCTTGGTACATCATTAGCGTAGTCGAAGGTCCGGGGGCTAAGAGATCTAGCTGACATCCCGTCACCATTCCTAGCCTTTGGCGTCGAAACCAGTCACCGAATTCCTCCTTATGTTTTTTCTCAAGCCAAGCCTGTGACCTACCGACGTGCTTCCTTTGCAGTAACTGTTTGTGCTCATCAATGTATGCCATCACACCATCGTCCTGCTGGAGAACAACGAAGTGTGCTTGTCTGAAGGAGACCACTTTGTCTATTTTGACAGCTTTCTCACCTATTGTTCCTTTGCCCCCTAGTCTTCCATCATGATGAGATACTGGAACTCCGACCTGCTTGATGTCCAGATAATTTGTGTAGAACTCAATAGCCTCCTCTGTTGATCATCCTTCTACCATGCTCCCTTCTGGTCTGAATTTATTCCTAACATACCGCCTAAAAACTTTCATGAGCCTCTCGAAAGGAAACATCTTGTGTAGGTACATTGGGCCAAGGGCTTTTATTTGATCCACAAGATGAACAAGTAGATGCACTGAAATGTCGAAGTAAGTCGGTGGGAAATGCATCTCAAGCCTGCATATAATCTCGGCTATCTTCTGCTTCAGGCGGTCTAGCCTGCCCACTTCAATGACCTTTTTAGAGATCGCGTTGAAGAACGAACATAACTTTATGATTGGAGCGCGGACCTTGTTAGGGAGGATGCCTCGCAGGGCAACTGGGAGCAGCTGAGTCATTATGACATGACAGTCATGGGCCTTCATAGAACCATAGTTAAACTTAAGTTCTCTCATGTTAACTAGCCTCTTCGAGTTCCCACAGTAGCCACTCGGTACTTTGAGATCGTTGAAGAAAGAAATAAGCATTTCTTTTTCCTCCTTTTTCAGTGTCCATGATGCCACCGGATGTTTCAAGTGACCATTCTCAAGAGTTACTGGGTGCAACTCCTTCCTGAGGCCCAAGTGTTGCATGTCCAAGCGTGTCGCGAGAGAATCCTTACTTGTTCCCCCGGTGTTCATCAACGTGTTAAGTGTGTTACCGCACACGTTTTTAGTTATGTGCATTGGATCAAGACAGTGACGTACACTCAAAAGTTGCCAGTAAGGTAGTTTCCAGAAGATTGATTTTTTCTTCTAGATACTATCGGTTGGTGCTGCTACTGCCCCGTCCCCCTTCCCAAGGACAACATTTGTGATTTTGCTTAATTGTTGAAGCAGCTGTTTCCCGTCTCGATACTTTGGAGGTCCATGTTTCTCAGTAGTCCCATTAAAATCTTTTGTATTCCTACGGTAAGGGTGATCACGACGTAGGAACCTACGGTGTCCCATGTAGACCATCTTCCTGTTTTCTGGTAGATGTGTAGCATCAGTCTGGTCCAAGCACTCGACACATCCAGTGTATCATTTTGTCTTCTCTCCAGACAAGGAACTTCACCCTGGTAGGTCGGTGATTCTAGCGATAAGTACAACCTTTACCGTGACATGTTCTTTTTTGTACTCATCCCAGACATCCTTCACACCCGTCTCCCACTCTATAGTAGTTCATCAATCATTGGTTCTAGAAGCACATCAATATCATTACCAGGTTGTCTTGGTCCTTGGATTAGTAATGGCATCTGGACGTATGACCGTTTCATACAAAGCCAGGGTGGAAGGTTGTATATACAGAGCGTCACTGGCCAAGTGCTATGATTGGTTCTCACCTGGTCAAATGGGTTCATCCCATCCGTGCTCAAAGCTAACCACAGATGCCTTACCTCTCCACCGATGTTCTTATAGAACATAGTGTTGATAGTCCTCCAGTCCGACCCATTGGCGGGGTGTCTCATCATTGAATCTTTCTTTCGCTCTTCGCCGTGCCAACGCAACAGCTTGGCTGACTTCTCATTTGCAAACAACTTATGCACTCGTGGAGCTATTGGAAAATAGCACACGGACTTTACTGGCCCTCCTCTGGTCTTGCTTCCATCATTTGATGGCCCTTGCTTGTATCAGAGAGTTTTACACTTCGGACATGCATCCAAGTCTTTGTATTTCTCTCCACAGTACAATATGCAGTCGTTGAAACACGCGTGGATTTTCACAACCTCGAGGCCAATTGGGAAAATCATTTGCTTCGCAAGGTAAGTCTTTTCTGCTAACTCGGTACCCTCCGGGAATAGTTTATATAGTATAAATAACAAGTTATCGAAGCCTTTATCACTCAACCCATTCGTTGATTTGAACTCCAATAGCATGATGTTGGCTTCCAGTTTGCTTATTGGGCAGCCCGGATACAATGGTGTTTTTGCATCCTTTCTCATCCTCTCCAGTTTTTTCAACTGTGAAGCACTAAGGAATTCCCCATGCACATCATGTAGAAGCTGTGAAATGCCATCATTTTCCTCAGTGTCGTCAGCTAATGTATTCATAAACACATCATCATTGGTAGGCACATGTTCTGTGTACTCATGAATAGGCAATAATGCATTCAGGGATACACTAGGCATGGGCACATAATCATTAACATTTTGACCAACCTCCCATGCAAAGTCCAAATTGTGTAGTTTCTCATGAACCCCCTTGTGATCAAGTGCAAACATATATGCTCCACGTCGCCCCATTTTCTCGTATTCTTGCAGTCTTTGCATGGACAGAATACAAGATGTGAGTCCCCAACATTGGCTCTAGCTCGCTTGATGAAATTGTCGATGCCCGTCAAGTATCGTGGGTCTGTACGTGACAGATCGTACATCCACCCTCGAGCCATGTCTGCACTGATAAAATGGGCAGAGCAGAGAAAACATAGGAACATATTAATAGGAGCATTTTTGAACAATATTCTTCGATATTATTGGAATTTGGTCGCGCTATAAAAAGTGAGACAACAAATAGATAACAATGGATGCATGGAGTATTAAATGTAAGTATTAAATGCATGCATGGAGTATTAAATGTAAGTAATAAATACCGAATCTATTCCACATCCCATTAAATCTTTCATGCATGCATGAAGTATTAAATGTAAGTAATAAATATAACTAATTAATCAATGATTCGACAATAATTACCCAATAAAAACAAAGTGCTACAATTTTTCTAAATAATTTTGGTTCTAAAAGCTAAAAAAATGGACACAAATTGCAACATCCCTCTTCTTGATCATGAAATGAAGTATAACTCTAAACTACGAATTTACACACAAAAGGAATGTAAACCTACAATTCTATAGAAATATGCTTGTTACGAACCAAGAGATAGAAGATGTGAGCATCCAAGAGTGAAGAGGAGCCAACAATGGAGATCAAGAAATCCACTAGCCGCAACAATGGAGAGATGGAGAAGAGGAGGAGAGGAGATCGGAGCTTTATACTGTACACAACATCACTGCCGGTTCCAGCCACGAACCGACAGTGAAACACCACATCACTACCAGTTGGTGGCTTGAACCGGTAGTAATAGGGCCGAGAGGCATCACTGCCGGTTCAAGCCACGAACCAGCAATGATGTGGTGTTTCACTGCCGGTTCAGCCCCTACCCCCCAAAAATTGAGGGCCTGTTAGAGTCTGAACCGACAGTGACGAGGCATCACTGCCGGCCCAAACAAAACCGGCAGTGATGGGCTGGCAGTGATTGTCGTTTCTGTAGTTGATGAGGAGTGGCCCGATCTTCCGAGAGGTAACCGGTAAGTTCGATTTGTGGAGAACTCGACGTTGGCGATCCGGCTTCAAATCAGACACGATTCGAACCCTGCAACCGTTACACCACTGCTCCGTTGGTTATCAACCAAGCACAATTTGATTGACCTCGCCAATAAGGCTTTTCCTGCAAGCGAATCGAAGAACACAAGCAAGAAGGTATAAACACGCAATCTGAAATTGCAAATATGAATGATGCGAATATCAATAGAGGTTCAAGAACTTGGTTCCAAAGGACTAATCGACACAGTGGAGAAGATCAAGAACGAGGGGCCCTGGATCACTGTAAAAGGACTAATCGACACAGTTACAATGAACGATTCAGTTTCTCGATGGAAAACTAAACTCTAAAACAAAACTCAATCTATTTGTGGCAGCTCTAGGGGAATACAAAAAGGAGGGAGGATGACCACAAGGGTCCTGGGGTTGTCCTACAACCCTAGGATGAGTCCCTAATGGACCCAAGTTGATACATGGGCCATGGGCCCAAAATTGGGTGATGCAGCACCGGAACAAATTCTGGATGCTGAATTGTTTCTATGTTTCCCGATTACTCAGAAGGAATTTAGATCTCCAACCAACGTCATTGGTTTCCTTATGAAATTATCTTTCCATCCGTGGGTGAATCATCGAAAACGGAGTCCGTATGCATCCTGGGCGTTCGTTTTACTCCTTGCTGGTCCTGGACTCCAAAACAGACTCAAAGTCGACGTGGCAGCTGAGTTGGAGATGAGTTGCAACTTGGGAAAGGCGATGGCGTATGCGTGTCCAGCGTAGCGATGTCCTCATCATCCTCCCCTTCTTGAATTGGAGTCGTTCTCGACTCAAACGTGGTGGTGTCCTCATCATCCCCTCCTTCTAGAATTGGAGTCGTCCTCGACTCCATCCCATCAATGAACTCCTGCAAAAGGTTAGTGACAACAGGCAATGCACAAAACATAATAGGTTGATAAAACATAGTATGACATGGTGCATCAGGATTATCACATAACTCTGCAGCAGCAGAAGTTGTAGCAAGAAAAGCACCTCCTGGTAACTTAATCCCATTATTTTTAACAGTGTTTAGCGGAGGGTTATTTTTAATCTCTCGAGCATGTTTAACAATATCCATAGGAGACAAAGGCAGCAAAGTAATTTTCTTGTCCTTATGCATGAAAGTGTATGTATTAGTTCTACCATGGTGTAAAGCATCAGTATCAAATTCCCATGGACATCCTAACAAAATTGAACAAGCTTGCATAGGTACAACATCAAAATCAGCAGTATCATGATAAGAGTCTGTGAAAAAGCTAATGTGGGGTGATTTAGTTACCTTAGTCTGATCATTATTATTGAACCATTGAGGTTTATATGGATGTGAATGTTGTCGTGTGGTCAAGCCAAGCTTCTCAACCAAATCTGAACTCACCAAGTTGTTACAACTCCCGCTATCAATGATGGCGAGAACACGACAACCCTGCACAATGAGATACATGTGGAACAAATTGTGGCGCTGAATCTTCATCTCTTCTTCATGTCGCACACGTGAACTCAGCACACGCTGCACAAGAAGGCTAGGGTAGCCCACGGCGGCGGCCACTGAGTCAATGGTCTCCTCGTCTTGATCGCCCTCGGTGAAATCTGCATCAATGTGAGCAACAAGGGCTAATTCATCTTCAACATCACTAGCACTTACATATCCATCCTCGGTAGCAATGAAAGCGCGGCGACTGGGGCATTCGACAATTTTATGTCCCATGCCTTTGCAACGGTGGCAAAGGATTTTAGCGCTGGAGGAGGAGGGGCTAGTAGAAACACCCAGAGTGTCACCTTTCTTTGACGGAAACTGCACATTAGACAATTTGCTTACCCCGGAAGAAAGTGGAGCTATAGGTGTCTTGGGCGTCTCCGGCTCGGAGAGCTGCTGAAAATTCCTCCCAGTAGTAGACCTGAAAGGTTGTTGTTGTGTGCGTCCCTGTACTTCGCGTTCGGCCTTAATAGCAAGATGATACAATTGGGAAAAATTGCGCCATTCTTTGTAATCAAGAATGTTCTGTATATCATTGTTTAAACCACCAAAGAATCTAGCACTAGCATCATTCTCATCTTCATTTATACCACAACGTGCTAAACCAATAAGTAATTCTTGATAGTATGCTTCTACGCCTTTTTCGCCTTGTTTTAAAGTTTGCAGTTTCTAACGTAAATCATGTTGGTAATAAGGAGGAACAAAACGAGATTTCATACGTTGTTTTAAAACATTCCAAGTTTGAGGCACATCAGTAGCATTACCAGCATTGCAAAGATCACTCCACCAAAACAAAGCAAAATTAGTAAACTCACTAGTAGCAAGTCTAACTCTATGCTTAGCAGGTACATTATGAGAATTAAACTTTTGTTGAACAGCAAACTCCCAATCTAAGTATGCTTCAGGATCAATATTACCAGCAAAAGAAGGTAGGCTAAATTTAATTTTAGCAAAGGGATCATTATTACCATGATTATTACCTCTCATACCACGACGATTGAAGTTGTAGCGGCGACGGTTGCGTGCATCACCATCAGCATCTGCATCTTCATCATAAAAAACATCTCCATCTTCATCATTATCACGAGGAGGTGGACGACGTTGTTCGACCTGCTCAATGTGTGTGACCAGATTGTTCACGTTGCGCGTTAGCTCGTTTATAAGATTGCGTTGTTCATTGATGAACGTTGTAAGCTCGCCCTTGGACACGCACTCATTGAAATCCGTCGAAGATCCTGACATGGTTAGTAGATAGAAAAACACAACACCAAAGTATTATCCCTATCAACTAAAAGGAACCAAGTGGTGGTGGTGGTGGTGAAAGTGGAATGCAAAATCACAAGCGGCTTATCACCGTCTTGCAAGTGTTCTTACCAAAGCCAAACAGGAGCAAGACCAAATTGACGAAGCAATCGGTTGTTGAGTGTGGTAACAGTTGCAAGATGAACCTGTGCTGACAGAAGTATATGTGGAGCTTTGAGAAGGCACACTATAAGCAACGAGGATTAGCAAGTAACGAAAGCAGATTTAGCAAAGTT
The DNA here is from genome assembly GCA_022036555.1 of Microstegium vimineum. NCBI lineage: Eukaryota > Viridiplantae > Streptophyta > Magnoliopsida > Poales > Poaceae > Microstegium > Microstegium vimineum. The sequence continues at coordinate 14,179,358 of CM039120.1, forward strand.
CAATAAGTATCCAAAGTACAAGTCATAATTGCTGGCTAAGATGTATCTAGACGTAGCGCAACAAGGTGAAACAAAGGACGATGGAAAAAAACTCACAAAACAAGCAACACAAGCAAAGGCTCGGATTTTTTCCTTTTTGCTGAATTTCCCCAAATTTTCCCAAAAGGCACTAGTAGGAATCAAACTTTTTTTATTTTTTCACTATTTTTTTATATTTTCTCTGAACAAGGATCGCAAAAGATGAAACCAAAAAAATTGGCACCTTGCACTGAGGTGGGATGTGGTCTACAGAAAATCCACAAGTTCTCTGAAAAGCGTACAGAAACTTTGATAATTTTTTTCTTTATTTTCCCGATTTTTGGCAATTTTGGCAAAACCAAACAAACCAAAGGTCAGTTTGGGTCGGCTCCAAATGACGTTAAGAAGCTCCACAAATTTTTTCAGATTTTTCTGATAAACGAGCGAAAAGTTATGCCTGTTTTACCAAAGGTATGCCAAGTTATGGTTTCCGAAAGACACAACACGACGATGACGACGGCGGCGGCAATTAGGGTAAAACGTCCCTAAACTCTAACACCGATCATAGGATCAAGCGTCCCTGTGACTAACGACAGTAGGTAACCGCCAGATGATGTAAGGAGGGTTGCGATGCAGGCAAAAATAACAGCGGCTGTCAATCTATCTAGTGTTTGTGCGGCGGCGAGAGATCACACAAGGCGGCTAGCGGTGGCAAGTCGAGTGATGTGGTGGCTTCGACTTGTTGTTTGGGAACGGTGGATGGGATAGCGGTGGAAACAAAGAACAACAACGGTGACGTTGACTACGACGACAAACACAATCTAAACCAGCAACTAGACTCAACCACGGACACAAAGTACTCAACAAAGCAAATCTGAAAACGAAATTGCAAGGCACAAAGGGTGATAGGACAGCGGAAATTGAAAATTTTTGTAGGCTTTTTGTGGACTCTAGGTAATTAACAAATATGAGTCTAAGGCAAATGAGAGTATACCTCGCGGTAAACCTAAAGCTCTCATACCAATTGATGAGGAGTGGCCCGATCTTCCGAGAGGTAACCGGTAAGTTCGATCTGTGGAGAACTCGATGTTGGCGATCCGGCTTCAAATCAGACACGATTCGAACCCTGCAACCATTACACCACTGCTCCGTTGGTTATCAACCAAGCACAACTTGATTGACCTCGCCAATAAGGCTTTTCCTGCAAGCGAATCGAAGAACACAAGCAAGAAGGTATAAACACGCAATCTGAAATTGCAAATATGAATGATACGAATATCAATAGAGATTCAAGAACTTGGTTCCAAAGGACTAATCGACACAGTGGAGAAGATCAAGAACGAGGGGCCCTGGATCACTGTAAAAGGACTAATCGACACAGTTACAATGAACGATTCAGTTTCTTGATGAAAAACTAAACTCTAAAACAAAACTTAATCTGTTTTTGGCGGCTCTAGGGGAATATTAGGAGGAGGGAGGATGACCACAAGGGTCCTGGGGTCGTCCTACAACCCTAGGATGAGTCCCTAATGGGCCAAGTTGATACATGGGCCATGTGCCCAAAATTGGGTGACGCAGCACCGGAACAGATTCTGGACGCTGACTTGTTTCGACGTTTCCCGATTACTCAGAAGGAATTTAGATCTCAAACAAACGCCATTGGTTTCCTTATGAAATTATCTTTCCATCCGTGGGTGAATCATCGAAAACAGAGTTCGTATGTATCCTGGGCGTCCGTTTTACTCATTGCTGGTCCTGGACTTCGAAACAGACTCGAAGTCGACGTGACAGCTGAGTTGAAGATGAGTTGCAACTTGGGAAAGGCGATGGCGTAGGCGTGTACAGCGTAGCGATGTCCTCATCAGTAGTAGTGTCTCATCCTAGCCATTGCTTGTTCCTTGGATGACTGAGATGCTACTACTGCTGATCTTGCGGTAGTAGTAGCTACTGCACCGGATCTTGGTCCATGTATCTTCACCAAGACACTATGATAAGTTTAGAGCATCTATTTTTTTTATCCGAGCCTACATATTACTTGAGACTATAAATAAAAAGGTTGTATTGGGGAAGCCGTCAGACAATATTGGAGAAATCTAATCCTTGCTAGTAGAAGACTTGTAGCAGGATAGCTTACTTCATTTGTCTCTTGCAGTTTTGCTTTATGTAACCCCAACTTTTACTTTGTGAACCTTTAAATTGCTTTCAATTCAATATAAGCAGAAAAAGGATCTCTCGCCCACGCGTGGGCGTGGCAGATTGACGCGTAGCTTGTACATTCTACTGCAACTAGCTAGCTATAGCTACTATCTCTGAGCATGAGTGCATGACAGAACTAGCTATCATACGCCCCCACCGCACACACTATCATCAAGTCCGCCGCATCTCGACGACGAAGAACTCCTTCCCTGCTGGCCTCGATCGACCGCACCCAAACAAAATATTCATATCTATTTCTAGCGAGTATAGGTTCTTAATTATATAGATTAATATATATACACTTCTCCAGGTGCCTAAATTTTAAGATAATTTTAGGCACCACCCTTGTACTACTAATTAGTATAAGTAAACTATCATTTTTGTGATTTGTTATTTGTCTTTGTATTACAATATATCAAATTTTTGTCCTTGTCTAACTATAGAAATAATTGTAAATTGTTAAATTGTTTTTGTGTAACACATCAGATTTTGTAGGTTGTTGTTTGGTTTTTTATTCTCGGAACTAAAAATTGCAGATTATGTCTACAAAAATTGCAACAAACGAAAAATTTAATTATAGTATAAAATATGTGTAATTACTGTCGCCTGAAAGAAAACTAAATTTCAGACACCTGAAATTTAGCAAGTCCCATATATGTATCTAAGAAACAAGGGATTTGCTATTTTTAATTCCGTATATGTAGCTAGTATTAGTTATTATCATTGTGGACGCCCTCCGTCCGCAATGGTAATAGCTAGTACTAGCTACATAGTCAACTGACGTGGAGGTGAGAGACAATAAAAGAGACTAATATATAGTACTTGACCCACATACTAGTCTCACATAGTCTTAAACTACGTGAAATAGATAGACTATTTGCTCGTAGCTAGTGACTACTCTCTCTCCTATTTTTTTTCTTGCCACATCACATTTAGCTAACCAAATAGCTAACCATTGCGGACGTCCTAATATTGAGACATATATTCAATAAAGAAGGTGCTGATAAATCGGATCTAGCACAGGGCATATCAAGCGTGTGGAGGAGATTCATTAGAGAGCTTACCATCAGCATAGATGTATGGTGGAGCGCCGTGGATCGAGGTGGACTGGTTGATTTACTTGCCGATGGCGATGCCTAGCGCCGTCGGACTCCCAAGCATGTGTGCCTGCATACGTCCGCCGTCGATATATCGCACCTCTTGCACCATCACCTTAGCCCACAAATCCATCTCAGCTTTTACTTTATGAACCTTTAGTTGCTTTCAATTCAATATAAGCAAAAATAAGATCTCCTTTGGCACACGTGTGGACGTGGCAGATTGACGCGTAGCTTGGGCATTCCAGTGTAGCTAGCTAGCTATAGCTACTATCTCTGAGTACCACAGAACTAGCTATCACACGCCTCCACCCCACACGGTCTATCATCAAGTCCGCCGCATCCCGACGATGAAGAACTCCTTCCCTGCTGGCCTCGACCGCACCCAGACAAAATATCCATATCTCTTTCTAGCTGAGATATTTCCCTGGCCAGGCCGATCGACGCGTATATCTTCTCCGGTGTCCGATGATTCATGCATTGGCAACAATAAGGCATTGTGCCATTTCTGACTCGCCGCTGCATGCTATGGCCATAGTCACCACTTCGCCGGCCACTCTGCAGGTACAGCTATCAACATCATGCAAGCACGCGAGCCACGGCGCGGCACGGTGCTGGCCTCCTCCTCCTCCTCTACTGTCGTGGAAGAGACGAATTTGCGGCCAGCAGCAGGTGACGACGACGACGACGACAAGAGCCACGGCGGCGAGCTCGAGCTCCAGTGTGCAGCCGCAGCCCACCGGCGTGGCGGGTGTGGTGGCCGGGGGAGAGGACGGCGACAGTATCCGGCGGTTGCAGAACGGACCGGACGTGCGGGGCGTCGCGCTGGAGGGCGAGAAAGGCCGCGCTGTGGACCTCACGCCGCTAGCGGTCGAGGCCATCGCCGAGAGCTTCGGGGAGTGGCTGCGGGAGGAGCTCCGGCTTCGGGGCGAGGAGCCGCCGCAGCAGCAGCAGCTGCTGCGGGTGTCCGTGGGCCGTGACCCGCGGCTGTCGGGGCCGCGGCTCAGCACGGCGCTCTTCGCGGGGCTCGCCAAGGCTGGCTGCTCCGTCTTTGACATGGGGCTCGCCACCACGCCGGCCTGCTTCATGAGCACCATACTGCCAGGCTTCGATTATGACGCCTCGATTATGGTACGGTATTAATACGAAACTAATACTAACGTGTCAATTACATTTGTGCCATGCGGGTGTTTACACGTTGCATGTATGCATGCAGATGACGGCGTCGCACCTCCCCTACACTCGCAACGGCCTCAAGTTCTTCACCAAGCGCGGCGGGCTCACCTCGGGCGACGTCGAGACCATCTGCGACCGCGCGGCGCGGAAGATGGACCTCGGCGGAGTCTTCGGCGGCACGCCGCCGCCGACGCCGGTGGTGATGCGCGTGGACCTGATGAGCGCCTACGCGCAGCACCTCCGTGACATCATCAAGCAGCGCGTGGCGCACCCGGAGCACCACGACACGCCGCTGAGGGGCTTCAAGGTCGTGGTGAACGCCGGCAACGGCTGCGGCGGGTTCTTCGCCTGGGACGTGCTGGAGAAGCTAGGCGCCGACACCACGGGCAGCCTCCACCTGGAGCCCGACGGGCGGTTCCCCAACCACATGCCCAACCCGGAGGACGCCACAGCCATGTCGCTCACCCGCGGCGCCGTGCTGGCGCAGGGCGCGGACCTGGGCGTCGTCTTCGACACAGACGTGGACCGCAGCGGCGTGGTCGACGGCGCCGGCGCGGCCATCAACGGCGACCGCCTCATCGCGCTCATGTCGGCCATCGTGCTGGATGAGCACCCGGGCACCATGGTCGTCACGGACGCTCGCGCCAGCGACGGGCTCACCAGGTTCATCGAGTCCAGAGGGGGACGTCACTGCCTGTACCGTGTCGGCTACCGTAACGTCATCGACAAGGGCGCGCAGCTCAACGCCGAGGGCGTCGAGACGCACCTGATGATGGAGACCACCGGGCACGGCGCGCTCAAGGAGAACTACTTCCTCGACGACGGCGCCTACATGGTGGTGAAGATCATCATTGAGATGGTCCGGATGAGGTTGGCAGGGGTGGAGGGAGGGGTTGGGAGCCTCATCGGAGATCTGCAGGAGCCCGCCGAGTCCGTGCTCCTTAGGATGGACGTCTTGGGTGAGCCCAAGCATGCCAAAGAAAGAGCAACACAGACAGTGGAGGCTTTCAAGAAATACATCCAGGTACTATATATATATAGATTCTTCTTTCTGGTGGTTCCATCTTCCATAGTTCCATGGAGGACTAGAATATATAATGTTTATAATTAATGAACGAATATATGTATGAATACGTACTAGGAGGACAAACTTTCCGGATGGGTGCTCGATGACTGTGGGGATTGCTCAGTTGCCGAGGGATGCCTCGTGGACTCAAATGATAGTCCCATCGATGTTGATGCATACATGTACAGGTATGTGCTTCACACATAAAAAAATGTTTTCCTTTCCTATTAAAAATATTGTTTTAAAATTTAAGACTTTTTATTTGACCGTTCGTCTTATTTAAAAAAATTTATGTAATTTTTATTTATTTTGTTATAACTTATTTTATCATTCTATATATTTTAATAATATTTTTCTTATTTTATTATTTGCATAATTGTTTTGAATAAGACCAATGATCAAACGATATATGTAAAAGTCAAAACAACACTTTCAATAGGATGAATGGAGTATTGCACTAGCTTAGACATGCATTGTACGGCCCTCTTTGGAACAACTTAAATGCTGCTTATGGTCAAAATAAGCTGAAACTAACAATCAAACGGCTCGCTTTTTGACAGTTTTTTTGGCCACGCTTCTCCCCATCACTCCCATTTACACTAAACCGCAGAAGCTGGGTCATAGCCGCTTCTCAAATAAACTTATTTTCCATATTTGTGCAGCTTATCTGATAAGCTTTCTGTGGACCGTGGTACCAAACAGGGCCGTTATCGGATGCTTTAGTTACGGCCTGTTTGATACAACTCACAGCAGCTTCGTGAGTTGTTGTGATCTGTTTTTTTTTGTCAAACACCTATTTTCAAAACAGCTTCACTCATAAAGTTGTTTTTTCTCGTCATCTCTCAAAGAGATAAATTGAGATGAAGATGAAAAAAGTAGCTTATCTCAGCTCTCTCTCTCTTTCTCTCTCATAACCATACATAAAGTTGTTGATAAAACTATTTTACCAATTTTTTTAAAAAAATAGCTCAGCTTCACCTACAAAGTTGTTCTTGAAGTTATTTTCTAAAAAACAACTTCATTAGTGAAGCTGAACTATACCAAACAAACTCTTATAATTACTTCTTTGGGAAAGCAGAGCGAAATTTTACGACAAGAATCAAAGAGAAGTAGGCTTGGTCCACCTTCGTCAAAGTGTGCATAACCCGAATATAGCACTAAACATGCAGTCCTATGTTCCTGGTGGTTGCAAATCCATGGCAAAGGATCTTCGTGACAGGTACACACACATATATAGATTCCCTCAATGCCACTGAAAATTATAGAGCTTCTCTCAAAGCCATTCAAATGTTTCTTTTCCCTTCACCGCTATCAAACGAAGTTTTTGTTCCCCCTCACTGCCATTTCGTCAGTTCTAATTTAGTTGCTGTTAGGTTTCATACAAAAAACAATTTTACCCTCTTTGTTAGAGTAAAACTATGCTATATTTCTTTAGATGCCATTGCATTATATTTATTAATTCCAAATCTCCTACTGATAATTTAGAAGTATACATACAGTAGAATATATGACAAGAAAATAGTGAATAAAAGTACATTTATAACACACATATGTATATTTATAATTATGTAGATAACAAACCAGCCATTTAATTGGTCATTCGTTCAGCTGCTGCCATTTTCGTGCCAGTGCCCAACACCACCTCCCTCTGTCCTTTAGAGTACACGCACCCAACGGTCCGACTGTGCCCCAGCGTGGCTGCCGCTGCGGCAGGCATGACCGGCCCTCAGGCATAGGCTCTGCCCAGGTGCAGGGATGATGCCCTCCTACACTACCATTGGGGGCCTACCGCCTGCCTCCCAGGCGCGGCAAGGTACGAGGCTAGCGGCTAGGGGCGGCTCGCTCACCCGATGCGCAGCGCAGCCAGGAGATGTCCAACCACAAGTCCTTCCCTAGCCGCAGACAGAGGTACTTCATTGGGTGGGTCCTTATGTCAGCCTCTAAGGGATATATTTGGCTCAAAGTAAGACGGAGCTCAATGTCCTTGTGGGGGTCTGCGTTACCAGTGACACAACTTAAACTAGAGAGACCAACGGAATGGCAGTGAAGGAAACAGAAAATACATTTGATGGAAGTGAAGGGAAAAGGAAATTTTGGATGGCTTTGAGAGAATCTCTACAATTTTTAGTGACTTTGAGGGTATTGACTCTCATTTAGGTTTTAGAAATGATTAATTTTGTGCTTCTCTATTCTAGGTTTTTGCTGGCAAGTGGACTGAACGAGTTTGTTGACATAAGCGAAGTGGAGAAATTTGTCAAGTAGCGTTTATATGTGATCTTTAAATTTATCATCCGGAGCCTCCATCATCGGTTCCAGGTCACTAGCTACATGTTAAATGCAATACCTGAGCTAAAATTCTTATTCCAACTTAAAAATCACGCCAACCATTTTGAAAACTGAACTACTTTGTTAAAACAGGAGTAAATGTTAACGTCAGAATAATACAAATCAACGCACTTTCCTGACCTGGGATGACATTTGCTTTCAGTGCTGTGGAGAATTTTTATAATCAGCCACGGCACCATTATACTAGTAAGCAACCAGCCAGTGAGACAAACTGGTGCAACGCGTCACTTGTAACAAGCGCATAACAGTCGACATATTCAACAATGGTCTGGTATTGCAATCTAACACAAGGTACCAGACAAAGTTCCAACAACACTCTGCTTTTCATCTGGAGCCCCACTAAATGACTAAATTCTCAAGTCGGCCTAGAAATATATGCATGCTGCCTGGCTATCGTCATCCTCATTCCCTAGGGGAATAACTGATTCGAGCCTTATGATTTCTGCCCTACAGTATACAGAGATGCTCTGCCATATGCCACTCAACTAAGTATGCTCCTGCTATATTTTGTTCAACCAAATCACACAGGCACTGTCATGGACGTCAGTTCTGCTCCGTGTATTTAGCTTGATATGTACAGTATCAAATTTCTACTATTGATCATAAAACGCTAGTCTTCGGTTTTGGGGTTGCTGACCTGCCATAATGAATTAGAGAGCAAACAATTTCAGAAATAAGTGGGAGAATCAGTGTTTGTACTTTGTAGATAGAACTAATTGCTCACCATGAATTGTTAAGTAAACTGACTAGATTTAGTGGACTGTATAGAGGACAAAGATAATTATGCTACACAAGTTATCATAAGTAGCACACAAACAATCAATTTCCATAGTTTGGTGACATCATTTACTGCACAATTGTTAAACAAATAAGTCACTCACTGAAGTCGCCGTCGTCGTCCTCTGTTTGACTGGTGAAAAATGGAGTGAGATAGTTCTTGTCAAGGGCAGTGAATGATGTTGTGCTGCATCATCATTAGAAAAGGATAAGGTATTGTTTATGTCAAATGACATGTAAGCAAATGAAACACAGAACAAATACCTTTTGTGGAATTGTTTGTTTCATTCTCAATCCTCCCCCAGACGATGTACCTTCTTCATAACTTGGTGGCATATGGCCATTCTTTTTTTTTTGACTTAAACGGAGGGGAGAGATTCCCCCCCAAAATTTTATGGAAAAGCAGAGACGGCATTCCAGTTAACTGGAGCGTGCAGTAGCAGTACAGGAGAGCAAGTGGTTCCGCCAGCCGTCGAGGCTGGTTACATGATATGACTCAGGCGATTACGCCAAATTAAAAAATCATCACAAACACGAGATATAACAAGCCTACTGTTTAAAGCTTCATTCCTGAAGATTTCGCCGTTCCTTCCATCCCACAGCCACCACAGGAAGTCAGCAGAACAAACGGCCAAATGGCTTTATCAAGTCCTGGAGGAACATTTGTGCGCCAAATCCCAACATCATTCAAGGTTGCAGCGTGGCTTAGCCCTATTTGTTCTCAAAGTTCTGAACTCGAGGGACATCCGAAGAAGACGTGGTGCAGATCCTCCACTGATGCCGCACAACGCCGACAGAGGTCGTCTTCCAAGATGTGTTTTGAACGAAGATTGAACCTTGTGCTTAACTTGTTCTTGAAGTACAGCCAATCAAACACCTTTACTTTGTTGGGAACGCGGGACTCCCAGATATGACGGCCATGCATGTCCGGCGTATCATGTCTGCTGTCAAGAGCGGTATAGGCATCGCGGACAGTAAACATTTTGCCGGTCAGCTTGAGTAGCCTTTTATCAGGACCATCTCTGAGGCTGAAATCCTGCAGAAGAGAAAAGAGGTTGCCTAGTTGCGCACTAGCAGCGTTAGTAAGCCAGGGCCTTAGTCGCAAATCAAAACCATTTTGGAAAACCCATTGCACCGATACGTTAGACCTAATGGTATGGTAGAAGAGAGCAGAATGTGTGGAGCACAGGGTGCCATCAGGAAGCCACTGGTCAAACCAGAAGGAAGTAGAGGAGCCGTTGTGGACATCAACATACAGCTTGTTTGTTTGGCTGAAAAACTGACAGAAAGCTGACAGATGCTGTTTTTTGCTGTTTTGTTGTGAGATAAAAACACTGTAGACTGATAAGTCGGGCTGATAAGCCAAGCAAACAGGGCAAGAGGTAATGGAGCGGAAGGTGTTAAGCTCATCATTGATAATTTTCCACAAGAAACTGTGCCCCCCTACTGCAGGCGTGTCAAAAGAAGCGGCATCCCGGATCAACCACTCCTTCCAGGAGATGTTCTCATCTGAAAATAATTTGTTGATAAATTTCATGAGCAAGCATCGATTTTGAAGCTCCAAATCTTTCACACCCAGCCCGCCGTTCAGCTTGCTTGCACAAACGTTATCCCATGACACCAGACATTTAGAACCATGTCAAACCTCGTCTCCAGTCCAGAAAAAAGCGCGATAACGACGATCAATTGCTCTGATGACAGTTTTGGGCACGTTCATAGAGGACATGTAGTGCAGCGGGATAGAACCAAGGACAACATTAGAGAGGATAAGGCGCTCGACCCTGTTAAGGAGGGAAGCCCGCCAACCAGAGAGATGCTTGTCACAAGAAGAATCAACGGTAGGCAGTCGGCAACAGAGATTTTATGAGGGGATAGGGGGAGCCCAAGATAAGTTTGGTTGAAGGTAGAGAGGACAGTGGTGCCAAAAGCAGTGGCCAACTCAAGAGCAGTATCTGCATGGACAGCCACGGGGAGAAAAGTGGTCTTGTGGTAATTGATAGAGAGGCCAGTAGCAAGTTCGAACATCTCCAAGATTCTCTTAGTGTAAGGACGGCATTGGCGGAGCAATTAAGGAAAATCAGCATGTCATCAGCGTACCGGAGGACAGGGCACGGTTGAGAAGGATCAAGGGGGTGGTGGATTTTGTAGATAATGGATAAAAATATCCAGCCTCTACATCTACAACCAATTATTACAAAGTCATTCGACACACGTAAGAAAAAGAGGAAGGCTGAGTTTGAAATATAAAACACATGTCTGTAGAGCAAATGATAAACATGCTTCCACCCTCGATTTGAAATTTCCAAAGCAATCACTTCTATCTTCTTGCTTATCCACAGGAGGGTGTCCTTGGCTTGCTCGTCACGCTGTAGCCGGGCCCAGGATCGTATCCAAAACGTTCCCCTGAAAATAACCTACGAAACAGAGTTAATTTTCATTTTATTAAAAATAACATCATTCCGGCATCGCCAGATAGCCCAGCACATGGCAGCAACCCAACCCAAATTAAATCTTTGATCTGTTTAGGCTGATAAATAAGCCAATTAGCAAACATATGTCTGATAGATCTCGGTTGAGTCAGATTAGTAGCGTAAAATATAATCCTCCAAATCATTTTAGTACAGGAGCAGTCTAGGAACAGATGTTGGATAGTCTCATTCCTATTACAACAGATACATTGTTGGCTCTCTCTCCAATTTTTCCTAGCAAGGTTGTCCTTGGTTAGGACAACACCTCGCTGCAGGAACCACAAAAAGATTTTTATTTTTATAGGAACTTTTATCTTCCAGATCTTCCTGTGGAGGAAAGGTGGTTGAGTATCTATAAGATGGAGATACATAGAGCGTACTGAAAACAACCCGTATTTGGTTAATCTCCATTTAAAGAAATCCGAACCTTCCCCCAACTGAACATTGGAGATCCGCGCTACCAAATTAAGCCATTATATAAGTTTAT